>BQNB010006483.1:21715-97340 GCA_026074375.1 Tanacetum coccineum | reverse complement strand
TGTCTACTTAATCTGTAACGACTCAATTGGTGGTTATGAAGGATATATGTCTAAATTAGTTTATTACGTTGATCCAGCTTCTACAGCCTATAAAAACTAGCCTAGTGTCTTGGTCCACCTCATATAACTAATTATTATGTACTAATTTTCAAGCATGTTAACGTATCGCAATCCAACACCGCTCTACGACCTCTATGTGTTGCACATAAGCTAATCAAAGAACCTTAGGCGACTCAACAATGCCAATAATCGAAGGAAATTCTAAGATTTATGTGGTTTTTAATCCGACAATTACAGTTATCACAAAATTATCACTATTGAAAATCTAATCAATTCGTAAGCAATGGAATAGCACAATCACCAACAAGAATCAGTAAACACACCTAATTAACAATAAGTTTCATGCAATCCCGGATAAACACTAAAGGACGTGGCTTATAGCATACGAAGAAAAAGTAAAAGCCATAATCAAGCACGAAATGATAAACATGAATGATTAATGAATAATGAGTAAACTTATCTTGATGTGCTATAGTTACAATGATGAAAATGGCTGAAAAGAACATAGAAATCGGTTATGGTTTGTATACCAAAGTTGGCACACAAATTATGAAGATTTACATAAATATATATAGAAAAATGGAGCTTGTGGTGTTAAGCTTTAAGGTTGACGGCGCTAGCTCGCTGTACTCGACTTCGGATTTTTTTTCACCGACTTGGGCTGACAGTGTCAAGCTTTAGGTCTGAGTGCGTCACAAGATCGAGGTGACGTCGTCAAGCATATGAGTGACGTCATCTGGACACACTGATTGGTCACAAAAAATCTAAAAACTTCACTTTTTATTTTTATGCATTTCTCGTGACGATGTCTGCTAAGGTGGTCGCCATTTCAAACTTTTGTCTATTTCTTCTAAATTTCATCCAAAGGATCTCAAATCATGTCGCATTCCAAAAAATGCATTGACTTTGACAAAGAAACCAAATATGAAGGATTTTAAGCCAAAGTAAACACAAAGTAGGGCAAAATGCACAAAATCATGTTGTAAAGGACAATAAAATCATTAACAAATCTCACGCCATCAAATATCTCTATACTTGAGATTTGATTCTAACCTTGACTCAATATGATGGAAAAACTCGCTTTTTTATTGCCTAGGTTTCTAACTCGACATTTCGAGCAGACTAATCCTATAGTGACTACCCTTTTGAATAGCCCAGAGTCGGCGCAAATGAACCTCTGTGGCCACTCTTAAATGTACACAACTAACGATGTTTGAACCCTTGAACTCTTGTTTGAGAGTCAAGGACCTTACCACTATGTCATATGATGGTGGTTATAGCCAGTGTTCTAAAAGGCGCGCCTGGGTGGCGCTAAGTCATCGTTAACGCGTGAGGCGTGGCCTCCACATTACGAAGTAGACCAAGACGTCGACTCTAGGCGTAGCGAGAGATGAGGCGTGAAAGGGCGTGCTAAGGCGTGCTAAGGCGTGAGGCTTGGCGAGCCTTTTAGATTCAACTTCGATCAAAAAATTCTTTCAAAATAAAGAATATTACATGTAAGGATAGCTTCTTAACTTTATTCATATGTACAACGTTTTATGTAAACCCAATATATACGAAATAATGTATAAATATTTTTATATTTTGAGCCGTCTTAAAAACGTAAAGGATACACCATAGCCGCTAAGACGTGATACTTGATCATGCCGCGACGCCATGCCTCACGCTCTTTATAACCTTGGTTACAGCAAAACTCGTTTGAGAACACACTTTGACAGCTTCAACATAGAACTATAAAACTAGCATCTCACATAATAAGTGTTTGGATATTCTCATCTATCGGGTGTATATGAATATATAACGATGTAGAAACGTAAATCACTCAAGCTACCATGTCATTGTGCATAGATTAACAATTGTCTTGATAAATGATGAAGCATCCAACATTTTGATGTAAGCATCTAAAAAATACCATCAAAGAGGTCTTTCAAAGGTTGTAACGTCTACGCTTAAGTATTGTGAAGTCAAAACTCAAAACGAATACAAACTAAACAATGACTTTTTCTTGTCTAACAATAGCAGGATGACACTCCGTATATATTTTTTCTCTATGTTTTTTACAATGATTTTTTTACACATAACCTGCTAGACAATGAAACATGAACAATAAACAACAACTTGAACATGAATGTCCGGAATTAAATACACAATAATATTGAGACGGAAATAACTATATTTATATGGATAGAATTTTAGAAAATGTGCAAGTGTCGCTCTTCTTTAATTATTATCACAATTGTAAACAAAACCTGGACTTATTAGCTCAACTAAATCAAGTCTTTAAGCCAAGGAAAATTTGGTAAGGTGCCTCTATACTAACTTGTTTGTGTTTATTTTTACAGAACGATAGCAATGCACTTATTAATGTGCAACGAACCATGGAGAAGTTTGAAATTCCACTAGAAGAGATCAGGAAGGCCACCGGTGCCGAAGACTTTGATACAAGAATATCCTCCAAACCTTGTCGTATGATGACCCACAGAGGAAAACTCGTTGATTGCTCTGTCTCTGTCTTGTGAGCGTCAAAGCTTTATCATAAAATCATTGGGATTCTTCAAGTGATAAATTGAAGGGAGAAGCATATAAATAAGGATCCTAATTGAGCATATTTGCTTCGAGTTTCCAACTTTCACCATGAAAATATCACCCCTTTCATTGGTTTCTATGTCGAAGACGATGACATAATTGTAGCTTCAGAGTATGCACTCAATGGAAGTCTTTATTTAAAACTCAAACCTCCTGCATTGAGAATAAGCTACTCCTTAACTTGGGCAGAGCGCTTTGAAAGATATGTTTAGGCGCTGCAGAGGAACTCCAAATACTTCATGCAGGTTTTGGGGCAGCTCATAAGATATACCGGAGACTTTTAAGAGCAAGAATAATTATTCATTATGCCGCATCTAGAAGCCAAAATATGTGGGTTTTGGTAAGGCCTTCTGGTCCCCAGAAGTCAACCCAGATACCAGTTGACTACTAAAGAGGCACGGGGTTAGTTAATATTATATATGGGATCCATGGTACCGTGTAGCGCATCCCAGGGTAGAAGCGTAGAATAAAACGTTTGTACTCGTTAGGTTCGGTTCTTTCGAAATTATTGATCGGATGTTCTCGGCTTGCACCCCCACCCTTGTAGAGGATGAGCGAATTAAGCATGATAATTTGGGTCCGACGCTACGAATGACGAAATAGAAGAAGTTAATTGATTACTCGAATCATGGATGAAATTGATGCTCGTTCTTTACATACGTTTAAGGATATTGCATATAAATGCATTAGTTTCAACATGAAGGATCGCCCTTCGATGAATAAGGTCATCAAGAGATTGGAGGAAGCATTGTATATTCAAGTAAGAGTCATCATTAGTTATGCTAAAAGATATATATCTAACTAGTTTCATTAGGCAGAATGTAAAACTAAATCGAATATTAATGTCAAATATATTTACTAATGCTAAAGGGTCCAATCAAGTTTTTATAGTTGGCCTGTAAATACTATCATTTTCTTCACGTAAGATTGGAGGTGGTATCTTTCCTCCTGGCGTGTTTCATGAAATGATTACCAGAAATGGTGTAATTTCTATGAAACTCCTGCATCTATATAATGTTTGTTAATATATACATACGCAAACCTTTAAACATTGAAGTGTAGAGGGATTTAAGTTCTAAAAGAACCTATCTTAAACAGACCACGGAGTGCTTCTGCAATCAATTCTCAGAATTATCGAAAAACTAGAAGATTTTCGGGATTCCTACTCTGGAGTGGACATCAACTCGGCACATAGGATTAATAGGTCAAGAAAGACATCATATTGGTGAAGGTGGATTCGGTGCGGTTTACAAAGGCCAAACCCTTGACGCTGGCAAAACCGCACGGTTGCCATCAAATGCCTAAATCCCAGAAGTTACCAAGGAGATTTTGAGTTCCGCAACGAGCTTAATATGATTTTCAATTTCAGTCATGAAAACATAATCCCTTTCATTGGTTATTGTGATGAAGGCAATGAGATGATTATAGTTTTATGAGTTTTGCTTGTATATGGTGGCCTAGACTGTCAGTCTTACCGCAAGAATAGGAGACGTTTTCATTGGTCATGGGGAACGTTCGTGTTTTGGAAGATTTGATTAGGGGCAGCAAAGGAGAGAATTCGACGGATCTTCAATCGGTCTGGGTGAGGACACAGAGTAATCGCACAGAGACAGTCAAGTCTGGAGGAAACATCTTATTGATCACATTTGTAGCAAAAGTTTGTGATATGAATTGTCAAAATCTGCAGCACCGGTAAATTCAAGCAACATACCAAAGTCTACACAAATGCTGCGTGGTGGTACCCAACTTTTTTACATTGGATCCTGTTTACATGAAAGGTGGCGTCCTCGGAAAGTGTCTGAAGTGATATTTCATTTGGTAGTGTAAATGTTTGAGTTGTGAGTGGATTGTTAGCTTATAATCGAAGAACGTTAGAAGGTGGTAACCAGAATGACACTCTTAAATATTGTCCGCCGCTTCACCTATGTTCACAACCAGACTTGATAATGATACCTGATAGAAGTGATGGAAATTGAATAAGTCAGTTCTTTAATGCGTTTTAGAGAGGTTGCATTGACAGAGCATAAGTTTCAATTACAAGGGAACGTCCCTACATGGAAATGATGTGCGATCGGTGTTGGGTTGGAGGGTAAGCATTGGAACTTCAAGTAAGTATTTATTTGAGTTATCTATCTATGTATGTTTTGATTGATCCATTTCTCTATCATCATATTCTACTTTCAGTATAAAAAAGCCTTCTTACTCGCCTAAACTCTGCATGGATAGGCAGTTCTAACATTTTGCTGATTCACGGACACATTTCAAAATTAATATTGTTACGAATCCATGAAAGTTTCTTGTTATGTCATATCATTTTTGTTAGCCAAAATAACTTATACGGAGTATGAATTTTTATAGTTTACGGATGGTGGGAGATTTCCGACACCTTTCTTTCCGTATGAATACTGATGATCTCGAATGTCAGAGTTATGTTTGCTATGTTACGCACTTATAGAGTCTAAGATTTTTTAGTTCTGTGCTTGTCCATCATTTTCTATAATATTTGTCGCGACCGTTCAATAGTTGTACTACCTATAGTGATGAGTGGATCCAGTAATTATAAAGTTGTTGGTTAGTCTCTTTAACTATATATATTATCGTAATATGTTAAGTAAGTATACTGTGTCTTAACATTAATCCTGGTTACAAACTCTACATATTGTGTTAAGGTAAACTTAATCAAGGGGAACCTTAAGCATAAAAGTGTACTGGGAGCTAAGCATCCAGGTGACTTCATTGGAGCAATCACTCGCAAAGCATTGCATCTGCAGTTTCTTGAGAGGTGTATTTTATGTTATGATTCAAAATTCAGGAAGTGAGAGTGGTAGCTTTTGTGTTTTTGAGTGTATAGAATTGTTTGTTTTGGTTATGTGTGTATGTATACAGCGGCTTACAACACCAAGCCTCAGTCAACTGTAAAATATTGAGAGTGCAGTTTCATTTTTATAACGCTTCAAGAGACGCAACTAAGTTTTACAGATTGCTATGCAATTTTACGATTGCTGATTATAAAAGAAGTTATGTTTAGATGAATACCTAGAGATCACAGCCGTCCCATAGATTTCGGAAGCACTCTGCCTTCAAAACAAAAATAGAGATGAATGGAGAAAAAAATCATCAAAAAGAAACCCTTACCACTAAAAAGAAAGGAAATTTAATGGAGTGAAGAAGACGATCAATTTTCGATACTTTGCACTATTTTTTCCTCATAGAATTAATGAACATGAAGTGGGCTAAACGTTAATATACATGGCATCACCTTAAGCTTAATAGTGGGCTTAGATGGACATGACTTGTTTTGAAAATGTTTCCTCTAAAATATCAGCACAAAGTAGGCCTCACGAACTATTTTTTACAAAAAAAAAAACTCAATTTACTTTTCACGACCAAAAAGTATTTATATGAAAAAAATTAGGAATACAAAGCAACTATCAAGATGGTGTGACACCCGGGCCTGTGGCTCCTCCCCTCCTTAATGAACAAAATTGTACAGTAATTTTATGCAAACCACATGAGTCATTCATTTTCATATAGATTTAGGTGGTGTTGAGTTTAACTTAATTGACTTAATATGAAAAAAAAGAATTCAAAATTCATATGAATTTTTTTCTCTATGATTTTAGAAAAATATACCTAAAAATAAATTGATAACGTGAGCTAAGGTGTCTGCATTAAGTCATCAAGTTATTTGTTATTTAAACACGACTTAGTACGAACTTATAATAACAAGCCCTAAATTTGTAGTCATATACGCATGTTCTTTTTTAATTATTGCATTTAGTTCTATTCATTGTTTGTCAAACTAGTGGCGTGGAACATCCAATTCCAACATCCCTCATTGAGTCTTCTACTACTAAACATGTTGAGAAACTCTCCTTCACAACTGAAAAGGGAGAAAAGTTTTGTTTTGCTCGTAAAGAGCTCAAAGAACAACAACCGAAACAAGAGGGATTGGAATCTGAAGTTGTCAAAGCTGAAAATCAAAATCCTATGCATGAGCTGAATAGGATTACAAAGAAGAGAACCACTCAAAGGTGATCTAGTGGCAAAGGAAATTGTGGTTATCACTCTAAAATGTGTGAGGTCTCAAGTTCAATTCTGCTAGGTGCAAACAACCTTGAAGTGGTTACGCCAACCTCCTGAGAAGGGAGGGCTTTACGTGGTTGGCGGTGGGTTCAAACCTAGTGGATTAGTCGGCCAAAGGGTCGGAACCCATGGTTACCCAAAGAAGAGGAAGAGAGGTGTTGAACATCTTCAAAAATTCTTTAGATCATCCAAGCACTACAAAGATAAAGTAGTGTATCTAAATACTCTCAATTAGATACTGTTGTTGTTAGCTCATCTTGCTTTCATGCAAAAGTAACAACCAGTCTCATACACAATATAATATATATACATAATAAATCCTTAGTTATCAACACAAGGTCTCCATCCATGTAACAAATTATATCAAGTGAAATATACAATTTAAGACTTGCTTCAATGATATATTGCATTGTGTTGGACTTTATTTCCGCATACGTTTATCTTAATAAACATTTATTCCAATGTCGTTTGTTTTATCCTAAAATCCCAAGTGAAGTTTCATTCCAATCTTAAGGATTAACATCTAGCTTTGATGGAATGATGCTTTAAATATGTTACACAACATATGAATTTTAAGAAAAAACATAGTGCTCCCACTTGATGTCAGGTGTACTCAGGAGTTATCTTAATTTAATCAGAAACCATATTATGATTAAACTTAAGATCTCAGCTCCTAGATGCATGATTCAATCCACACTTGGATTCTATTATCTTGTATACTTTATAAAGATTATTTTAAACTCATAACCCTTTTTGATTACACACCGTCCTCGCAAAAGGTAATCATAAAGAAAAGAGTTACAAAACTTAATTGTCATATTGCAAATATAGACTCATAACTCTTTTGATTACACATCGTCCTCGCAAGGTAATCATTAAGGAAAGAGTTATGATCCTTAATTTGCCATATTTCAGATTCAAAAAAAACATTTATGACAATTAGTTATTTTTATATAATTAATGCGTGTAGAAAAAAACATGTATACAATTTTGTCCTTATGAGCCTTCTTCTAAAGTATACTCATTTTTACCTTATAATTTTTCTCGTTTGGTGAAAGAGCTAATCAAGCTTAAAACTTCGTTTGCTCTTTTAAGGAATGAATATTTTCATTCATTATTCTAAAGTTTTTATAAGGATTCAAGTTGTGTTATTTCTTCCTGATTTAGTTTAATGTAGGTTTATAAGGACCCTAACTTATATTCCTCAGCAAAAAAATATCATTCCATTGATGAGGCATCCTTACGGATTTATGAATGAGAGTTACATTATACTTTGGTTTGACATTTTCATGTTTAACCTTAGTATGACATCAACAAGTGAATTCAGAAGGTTATGTATTTTATTCTTGAATATCTTTAAGATTTATAGACACTCCTACTTACTTTAGTAAGAAGAGATACTTCTCTAAATACTAAGTATTTAAGCAACATTAAATTGTTCTCAATTGGGACAACAAAATACATTTTACAGTTCTCATCTTTAGTTTGTTAATAATATGCTTTATAAGATATTAACAAATTTTAGAACTTTAAACAAGACATAATGGGATTTATCCCAATCCATAAATACATAATATCTTGAATACCTTCTAGGTTGAAACTATATTGAGTATATCCATGACACACGCAAAATTCCAACCTTGATAGATTTTGGAGGTAGAGCAATTAAAGTTATCATTAATCAAACAATATGATATCGTTTGTTTCAACACAATAGACATACCATAATGATGTGGTATTCTATGAGTATTGGAATTGTGAGACTCCATCAGAATTCCCTAGATAACTTAATTCTCTTTGGATTAAATACTCACCAACTAGGTCAAGCAAAATTGAATATAAAGTATTTTAAAACCAAGTGCATGCTATAACGTATATATCTTTGAATAATAACTTTATGTTCATGTGTTTCAAGAAAATAGAACATATCATATATACGTTACTAGTCTTTGAATAATTCAAGGTCCTCGTGTTAACTTTATGTTCATGTGTTTCAAAAAAAACTAAACATGTCAAGTTATACATTACAAGTCTCCTAATAATTCAAGAAATGCATCGATCTCTTCCATTAGAAAATCACTTCCTCCGAAGGGAGTGAAAGATGGAGAGCGAGAATCGATCGTAAGACCCGAAGTAGAAGTGGGATTGCCACTTTCAGAAATTTCAAGTACTTCTTGAACATATTCTTCACAAGCAATGTCAATAACATCGACTCGGTTAACCGATTCAATGATATTGTAGGAGAAAGTCTTAGTATCACCAACTTTGAAGGTCACGGATTGGTCATCGTGCCTAAGGGTCATTTGTTCACCGTGAACATCGATCAAGGCACGTGCCGTCCTCAAGAAAGGTCTTCCTAAGATTAGGGGAACCCGAGGATCGGCAACGTAATCAACGACCACAAAATCGGCAGGAAAGAAGAACGTTCCAACTTTCACGAAAACATCCTCGGCGATGCCGGTTGGAGTAGAAATCGTTCGGTCGGCAAGTTCAAGTATCATTCGGGTTTTGGTCAAAGCTGGGAGACTTAGTTCTTTCCAAATGGAGAGAGGCATTAGGTTGATGCTTGCACCGAGATCGGCCAAGGCTAAGCATTCATTCATCTCCGGAAAATCACACGGTATAAGAAATCTACCGGGGTCTCCAAGTTTCTCGGGAAACTTTTTTAGGATAACCGCCGAGCAATTCTCGTTTACCGGTGTCTTTGTCAACTCAATTATCTTATCCTTGTCATTGAGGAGCTTTCTAAACATTGGTGCAAATTTGGGCATGTGTAGGAGAGCGTCCGCGAAGCTTAGCTCGAAATGGAGATTTCGAAAAATCTCCATAAATTTCGAAGCTAGAAGATCGTCTTTTTCACGGAGCTTTTCTTTGTTGGCCCTTGAAGGATAAGGCAAGGTTGGTTTAGTCTTTGAAGCAACAACGGGCTCACCAATTTGGTCATTAGTTTGGACCACCGAAGGTTGGATGTTTTCGGTGCTTGGTTGCACCGTATCCTTTGTCACCTTGGGTTCATTTTCCATAGGAGGAGAAGAAATTTGAGGTCCATTATAGGAAACACCGCTTCGGGTAGTGATTGCTTTCACATCACCTTTCGGGTTAGCAATGGTGTTGCTTGGAAGAGAACCCGAGCCCGAAGTAGAAGCGGTATTACTATTCACGAATTTGGTGATCAGGTCCATTATATTTGCCATTTGATTTTGCATATTTTGCATAACCGCGTCATTAGCTTTGACGTAGTTATCAAAATCAGACTTAGACACACCTGGTGCTGGAGGAACTGGAGCGGGAGCTTGGTAAGGTGGAGCTTGAAAAGTCGGGGGTTGATTAATCTGGGGTTGGTAAACTTGTCCTTGATTGAAATTATTACCCCGATTTTGGTTAAAATTGTTCCCCCGATTTTGGTTGAAATTGATCCCCCGATTTTGGTTGTTTTGATGGTTTTGCATAGGAGGAAAACCGGGAGGTCGAATTTGGTTTGCAACCATCTGAGGTCGGTAACTGGCATTCTTGGTTTTAGTTGACTGCGTGGCTTGTGACACTAATTCATGATTAAATCACATAGATGTTGTCATCGTTGGCTTGGACAATATTGGTAAGAAATGACCACGACCCCGCAAGTTACACAAACTTCGCTCTACTGCTTTTACAGGACGGAGCTGGAGTTTGGTTTTTCTTATCGAAGAATCAATCTCAAACCATATCTTTCAAGCCTCATCAATTATCGGATGAAACTGTGGGTAGAAGAGCTCGTACTCACTTTTGAAACAATGCCTTGCATCTGTTTGACGAACTTTTGACTTGCTCTCGATGATTTTTAAGGCATTCTCGAGCATTTTATCAAAAGTTACCACCCGCAGCGGAGTTCAATGAATCTTGATCATTCGAATTTAGGGAATTATAGAATGTATCGAGTTGATGCAATTCTGAAAACCCATGGTGCGGGCATCCCCTAAGAAGATCATTGAATCGGTCCCATGCCTCGTAAAATTATTCTTGAGCTTGTGGACCGGTCTACTACTAGACCAACCGGCATTGCCGAAGATGTCTTTGTAAGAGTAGGAAAGTTCCATTTTTCGGCTGACTTTATGGTCGCTGATTATGTTGTCGATCCTCTAGTTCCTTTAATTCTCGGATATGTTTACATTGAAGAATTAACTCTCTGAGATGGAATGAACATACATTTAAAAGTTGGTCACTACAAAATTATCCTTCAATGATGCTTGAATCGATGTCATCGATTTACTTGTGATAACTCAAGAAGTTTTTAGGATTTTATGGCAATTCAGAGAGTGCAACCCACTCCACTTTCTGCAACCAATCGATCTCTAAATCTTCACCCCCCCCTTACTCCCAATTTGAGGGAGGTGATTTCATTCTAGAGGAAATTAAAGGTTATCTTGCAAGTGACTCAGTTCCACCGGGAATTGATTCTAAAGATATAAGTGAATTTTTCTCCACATTTTCTATCCCCGTTGAGGATAGTGACTTTTTCTTGGAAAACCCTAAAACATTTCCCTCTGAACTTGAGACTTTAAGATTTGATATTAAAGAGAAGAATAGTGGCAGTACCACTAATAGCTTAATTTTGGTTAATATCAATTGCATTTAGCTTATTCTAGTCTAATCTCAATCTGTTTTAATTCCTTGGTTTGTCAAACTCTTTTTAGAATCTTAAAAATTAGGCTGCTAGTAGTTCATTTTCTTAAAAGGCCAAAATAAAGTCAGTAGAAGGCTGTCTGTTTCAGCTTATTTTTTCAGCTTATTTCCTTAATGTTTAGCTTATTTCTTTGCTTATTTGTAATCATATTTGCCTATTAGGTATAGGTGTTGGTTTGTTTCAGCTTATTTGTGCTTTTCTATAGCTTTTTGTGTTTTAATAAGCCAAACAATTTTGATTTAGTCATTAGTTAAAATTAGTTAAACTACCATTTTTCTTTTGCTTTTTCTGAGCTTATTAGTAAGTTTCAAATATAGTTTCTTTTATTAAAGTTGCTTATTTTCACGTGTTCTTTTAGTTTTCAAAAGAAAATTTGAAAAATAAAATATTTTAAAAAAAAGGTAAGGTCCAGAACTTGAACATGAGACCTCCCCTTCACTCACACACGCATTTAACACCATCCTCTTTAACCATCTGCCCGTGGGACTTCTTCATTAAACACTTGCATTATTTAATTTATAAGGGCTTTTAACCAGTTTAAGCTTTCAGCTTATATTTGCTTATTTTCAACTTAATCGTTCAATCATTTTCCCAGTTAGTATTTTTCTTAGATTCCTCAATCTTCAAAGTACTTTTCCTATTTTTTTTCAGATTTCTATAAATTAGTTTAATATTTTTAATAATATTTTTAGATTAAATCTGTTTTTAATTCATAATAAATTAAATAAAAATTAAAAAAATATAATTCTTTTTTTTTAATTTTCTTTTATCATTTAGGATTGTTAAAAATTAAATTTGCTTTTCTAGGGTTAAAATTTAAAGTTTTAAGTTTTTAAGATGCGTTTTTAGAATCTCGTTATCGTTTTTTTGCGTATAATTCGTATTTGCTTTAATTGTTGCTTGTTTTTATTTGTTATTTGCTTTATATTTTTAAAAATTAGAATCAAAATCAAGAATCTTAATCCATTCAAAATCCCGATCACAAACGTCAACACGAAGTTCAATTCACGCCTCGTTGGGACACAAACGACCCGTGAAACGACTAAAAGGGGTTACCTTTGCAGTCGATACTTCCGAAATTATATTTTTCTTTTGAGGTTTGGTTTTGTTTAGCCGGTTCACCTAAATTAACATACATACATATATAATTCTATATATATAAATATATAATATATATATATATATATATAATAAACACACACATACACACCCACACTCACACACACACACATCACACACACACACACATAGATATATAATATATAAAGTAAATATATAATATATATCTTGACTACGATCAGATACATATGTAACTTGAGCTTGTGTGGTTGGTGATGTCGGTGTTGATGTTGTCTTAGCTTCCCCCTAAACCAGCAATCCTTTCTTGAGTAGATTTAGAACTTTCTTGCAAGCCGCATCAAGCAGTCTTGATGTATAAAGCCCAGATAACCGAAGTACATAATTAAGACCCTTTCAAGAATTTAATACCGCAACAACAAAGTCAATTAAGTCTCGGATGAGCGCATTTCACTCTTCAGGATAGTTATGATATAAATTGTAACACCAAAGTCAACTAAGTCCTGGATGTAGACAATTAAATCCCTATGTGTACCTCTTTTATCAAATATTTCTACTCATTTTAAGAATAAGCTTAGAGATTAACCGGTCGGGTAAGACATTAATTGAATCAGACATAACTCTTCTCACATTTTAAATAATTATACTCCCAACACTTCCCCCTAGGGACTCAAATGATGCATACTGACTAATGATGAGATGTCTCTTCCACCATGTGATTGAAATAGTGCACCTGAAAGAAACAAGGAAGGCCTAAAATTAAAAGAAGCTAACCATGAAGGCAACCTCACAAAGCCCGACATGGAATACATCTACTCCTTCCCCCTTGCTAGTTTCGACACCTCGAAATCAGCAAAACTGTGTACGCACACATACTCTAGATCGTGTTTGAAGAATATATAAGCTTAGATCTATCAAGTGAGAATCAACTTCAAGGCATTTAAAAACTATAAGAGTGTTTCTAAACATTCCTAAGTCTTTTTCAACTATAAAGTGTTGGCAATATTGATTGAATGTAGTTTAAAGCCTGAATTCACTAAGTCTCAAATTGCAAATAAGTTCCTAAAGTTTGAAACAAATGACATCTAAAGCTCGTGTAGTTAAAAGAAATTAACTCCCTTTGAAATTGTTATCCGTAATTATCAAAAACTTTATCCGTTTATTCTGTGACTTATTTTGAAAGACCATTTTAAAAAATTATTTGATGACGCTTTCTCCCCCTCAAATAATGCCCCATTTTCTATTTAAAGAGCTGTTGTTATTGTTTGAGTTGTCGAATTGTCTTTGAAAATCTTTTTGTGATTACGGAAAACACTGATTCATTATGAAGACAACTTTTTACCAATAAAAATAAGATTTCTCTTATTTTGACAACGAAATGCACTGACACGTACATTAATTTGTAATATAGGAAGCACGGGTTGTGATGCAAAGTAATCACAAGCCTTTGCATGGTCATTAATTTAGACCATGCCCAGAATACATTCCGTTAAGAGGTCAAGTTTTCTTTTTAAAATACTAGCCTTTAAGATGATGACCGGCTTGCTATCTGAAATAAGAGCACGCCATTTGGCATGATTTAAAAAACATTTGAACTCTTGCACGAACTTTAATTTTATGACCACGTGTCTTTATTGAAGACATTTCTAGGGACGTAAATATTATCGTTTGCAAAAGACATGCCAGTGAAACCTCTTTTTATATTTTTTTGATTTTTTTGATTTTCTATTTTGTTTTAATAAAAGTTTTTTCAAAAATGAAAAATCTTTTTGGTTTTTTTTTGCTTCTAAGATATATACATATGATACAGGATATTTGAATAAGTACCACCACTATTCATCAACTTCATCTGCCAATTGTTTTAGAGTTTTTGTCGTAAAACTTCGCATTCCTAGCTTGTTGATAAGAAATTCAATTCTTTCTCTTGGGAGGGCTTTTGTGAAGATGTCCGCCAGTTAATATTCCGTATTGACAAAGTAAAGTTCAATCACCCCATTCTCAACATGCTCCTTGATAAAGTGAAATCTGATGTCTATATGCTTCGACCTGGAATGTTGAACATTGTTGCAGCTTAAGGCAATAGCGCTTTTGTTATCACAATACATTGGAATTTTATTGAATCCAAGGCCATAGTCGGTAAGCTGTGATCTCATCCAAAGAATTTGAGCACAACATCCCGACATAGCAATATATTTAGCTTATGTACTGGATATCGCAGTGCTTTTCTTCCTTTTTGATGACCAGCTAACGAGTCTATCTCCTAGAAACTGCATAATACCGGATGTGCTACGACGTGTATCTTGACAACCAGCATGATCCGCATCTATAAATGATGTTAGTACAATTGAATAATCCTTCAGATACCATTGTCCTCGATTGACGGTTCCTTTTAGATACTGAAAGATCCTTTTGACCGCATGTAAGTGCTTTTCGGTAGGCCTAGCCTGATACCGGGCACACATGCATATAGCAAATTGTAGGTCAGGTCTACTGGTTGTGAGATAAACGAGGGTGCCAATCATGCCACGATAGTATGATGGATCAACTGCTTTCCTTTCTTTATCCTTATCCAGATTGGATTTCTCCACCATGGGAGTATCCACTGGGTCACAAGAGTCAAAACCATATTTCTTTAAAGATTCAAGGGCATATTTTGACTGGTTAATAATTCCCCCTATGTAGAAGATGGTTTACTCGCTTTGACAAAGACGGAAGTAAAGCTAGTAAACTTGATAGATTCCTGCTCTCTAATAGTTTTTTTGATGTGTGGAAGGATGCTAGTGTTATTGTGTTGAGTAGATCTCTTTCAAAATTTAGATCATTGCGTCATTTTGCTTAAAGTAAGGGGTTTGAAATGGATTGGGCCGAAACCTATCAAAGGTGTTGAATAAATGGATTATTTAAGATTGTTTTAAAGAGTTGGATTCCACGTATAGTGTTCTTGTGGTCCAACATCCGCATACGCGCTTATCTCTACATATATACGCAGTGGAAAATAAACACATAATAACCATGCAGACTAGAAACCAAGTACACAGATCTACCTACATAGTGATATAACCTAAATAACACGTATAAAGGGTGTTTATAAGTTTACTTACTTGATACATTACTGCAAAAGCGTAAGCTCCTTAAACTTCTTAGTTGCATGGAACGCGTCTTTCTTAATCTTAATGCTCTTCTTTAACTTTAGGCTTTCGGGAATGATCACTTCTTCTAGACTGCGTCAGGTATCCACCAGTACTACACAGGTGGGACTATGGCTACAAACCTATCGCAAGTTAGGCGAGTATGAAATGCGGGTAAAATCGTAATTGATCCCTAGGATCAAAAGGTTACACGAATTATGGTTTTGGGAAACCCTAATCACGCGTCTTGAGTTCGATCGACACAAGGGATTTATCCCTTGTGTTCATCGACTTTGGTATTTGACACAATTCAAACTAATGTGTCAGACATTTAGGGCTTTAACTACAAAAGGGAAAGGGAGGTTAGAGTCTTAGGTTTGAGGTATAATATGATACGTGTATGAAACCCTTATAATTCAAGTGTTTATATAGGCAATGGGAATAGGGTTTAATATAAACTTGGAGACCAATTTATCTAGTTTGACAAGGAGTCAAACAACCCCTTCCCCTTGTGGGGTTTTCGGCTGATCGACAACCAACACACTTAGGGGTTGTTGTTTGGCCTTTTGGTGTTTTACACCCTCTAGTATTTATAACGGTTAAATACTAGGCTTTGTGTAATTACTATTTTACCCTTAAATGAAAATAACGCCGTATTTTCATTTCCTCTTTTTACTTATCATTTCATAACTCCGTACTCATATCCGCTTGCATTGTCTTGTTTAGTGTGCACCGGTGTGAGCCTTCGGCATTTCTGTGAAGGCTGGTTGTGAAAGCCATTATTGGTTTGCACATTATCCTTTCATACTCCCACTTGGGAAAATTGGAAACTCCCTAGTGTTGTTGTATTCTTTCACCATACCAAGAGGTCCCGAGCAAGACATTGAAGTACCTAACTTACAGATTCCGATTCAATACCCAGTTTAGTGATTCACGAACTAAGTGCTTCTGGACTAAGTTCAGGTATATGCTTCTATCCCTTTGAACTTTGCGATATTTTTGAAAGTATTAAACATTAGACATGGATGTATATTCTAAATACTTTCTTCCTATCTTGTGTGTCACACCCCCAAAATGTGTCACAGCGGAATAGGTAACCGGGGGAGTGACTTCATAATATACACAACATAAGGTATGAGAGAACGACCACTAAATGGACGTTTTTAAAAAGTTGATAATTTTTTACATTAAAATAAACTGAGTTTTTTAATCAAGTACATTTAATAAATTCAACATAAAGTAATAAATTGTTCGAAAGATAGACAAATGATCAAAGTAATGCAGGAAAAAGACTCCCGGGACGCAACTCCAAATGCTAGCCATGCAATTAAGGACCTGAGAAAAACATGCTAAAATGTCAACATAAAGTTGGTGAGTTCATAGATTTAAGTAAAGTATTTACGAGGACCAAAAGAGTTTAGTGACTAATGTTTCACTAACAGTATCATGAAAAGTATTTAGTAATCATTGACGTTCAATAAAAGTAGTATGAACCACAATATTTCTGAGTGTGTGTGACTATTGTAACACATACAATATCACAAAAAAAGTATTACAACGCCCTAAGCTCATGACACCGAAGCCTTAACATGTTGTGTAAAGTACTTAGTCCTTTTAAATTTCGTGCCACGAATCCGAGATGTTTTGTCAAAACACCCAAGTACTATCTCAAATGACAATGCGTCTGCTGGCCATGTACTAAGCCAGAACACAAACGGGGATGTCAACCCTAATATATCTATTCACAACATTCGTGCTTACACAAAGTAACTAACGGTTCATGATAGTGTGTAATACGTGGCAATAGGGAAAATTAGGCAATACGTAAAAGTTTAAAGCACTTGTGTCCATAGTAAACAACAAATGTAATTGTAACACCCCCAAAATGGAATGCGCAAGCGGAATTAAGATCCGGGGCATGTACTACAAGATCAACATCACAAGATATATATATTAGCAACGACACAAAATCCGTTTAGATTGATACATTGGATTTAAATAAAAGTCATATTACAAAAGCTTAAAGCTTTACTTGTTCCTTGTTTAATATTACAAAAGATGACATAGATTTCCCAAAACATGATGTACATAAATCTTTACCTAGTGCAATCCAAAACCATAATCCAATGCTTCCTTGGCACCGTACCCCGTGCCTATTGACCACCGAAAACATGCTTAAAACAACAACAAAATTGTTGTGTGAATTACATAGTTTATGTATTTAAATTATGCAGGACAGCAAGACATTCCTTTGATGTACCACAAAAGCAACAATCACAAACCAGATTACATTGCACGAAGCTCCATTACACTGAAGCTCAACCTTATTTTGCCATTTTAGACAGTTATTTTGGCCCGTACATATGTTGTAACCCGCAAACTTTCCAGTCCGACATGGTCAATGTTTGTTCCCGGTGATAGCTAATCACCCAAAACGGGGGAGGTCAATCCCAATAGAATCTATTTTATATCATTCGCGCTCACATAAAGCATTAACAACTACATTTGCAAATGACAGTTCATGATATGGGCTCCAAGGATGTTATCGCTACTTAAAGGCAAACACATAATCAATATACTTTAAACACTTGCGTCCAATTTATAAAACAAAGCATGTTTTCACCCCAAATAATAGTAAATTAGTAAAACTGTAAAAGTGGGGCTATGAACTCACCTTGAGTACAGATAGTCCAAATAATCACAGATAAAAATGTCACGCAAGAGAAATAGACGATAGATGCAACCATTTATAAATAAGGTCGTATAAGTAACTGAGTACTTTAATTAATAACATTGATATAATCTTATAGAAGTTACATCGTACATCCATCCTGGCTATCATAATTAAAGAGGTCATGACATGACGTACGAGGAGTTAGGACACTTTAAATCGTAAATCCAACAACTCGTCGATACGCCATCCGAAGAGGCCTCATTATGAAACTCCCTATTATTATAGCACTTTTGATAACCACTCAATATTCTATATAGCATAATCAGCCGACTAATCGTTTTAGTAAAATAATATTTATAAAGTGAAAACGTTTATAAATATACTTTTTCGTAAAAATGAACCTAATTTGGATCGTTTAAGCCTGTTGCACCGCGTTCATACTCCACGTCTTCGTAGTAAAAATGATGATCAAAATATTTACATTTTCAAGTTTTTTGATATTCCTGCGGATGAATAGCGTTTTTTACTGTACACAACAGCTATTTTAATCGTTTTTCGTTTTATTAACAAAAACCCTTTTTGTCGTATCTTATTCGTTATATTAAGCTCCGTTGTTTAGCGATTCTTTCGAGCACGTTTCTCGTAATAAAGTTTTAATCATAATATGGATGTTTTATCAAGTATAATTTCTGTGGTGAAAGTACTTTTTATAAAAATTGTTTATAAAGTATTAACGTATCGTAAACCATGTAAATGCGTATCTTCTTCATTATTAAATCGAAGTTTTTTCGAGTTCTTTATGAACCCTCGATCCATGTGACATGTAGTAATTTTATAAAATCAATAAAACATATATATAAATTTCGATACTTAAACAGCCCCTAAGATATTTATTTCCAAAATGTGTTTAAAACTTGTTTTATGTATTATTTATTTTAGTAGTTTATTATAGAAACTCTTATAACTATTTTAAACACATGTGATACTTATTGTAGGAACCCGATTCACACTTCACTTTATATATCACAATCACAAAACTAGAAACTAGAAAAGAGAAGGATCGAAAAGAAGAGATAGAGAGAGAGAAAAGAAAAAGGAAAGAAATTAGATTTAGAAAAATGAAATCTAGATATTTTTTAAAAAGAAAAATCAATAGTGTATTTAGATAATTTGTTAGAAAATATCTAAATATATATATACCCCTACACATTTAATGTGACGCGCGGGATATTTAACTAGGACCCGGGCTCAGGTTTTGTTTGGGATTAAACCCGAAACATATACAATATTAATTATCTATCGAGCCCGATTCTGAAATTATCTGTTACAACATTAACTAATTAAAGACCGAAACTCCATCGTAGAGTGACCGAGCTTCCTTGTTCGACTCAATAAATAGGAGTCCAACAATCCTTCCCTCGCAGTGAGGCTTGAACACATGTACGAGCTACCTTTATTGACTCAATAAAATTGAGGCTAACAATCTCCCCCGAAGTGAGTTCATTGATGACACTTCTTCATGAGATTAGTGAGATAGCTTTTGTCATTTAAGCTTGAGTGTTCGTGGTCTTTGTCTTCGTTGTTTGTTGTAAACTTTTTCCTTCATGCTTTGCGATCTAGACTTTGAATCCTTTTTCATATCTTTAACGTCCTTGGCCAACTGCGATCTGACGTCTTTGACCCACATCTCATAACTTTTGCATTATCTTGAAAGCTTCAAATCAGAAGTTTGTAGGGAGGAAGTCTTTGTCTTTAAATCTTGAGCTTTCTAGATAGTTTTTTCTTCGTAGATTAGCATTTAAATGGATTGAGGTTTCGTTACCACCGTTTTGAACCTGCATGTTACGTAAGTGATAAACGAGAAATTGATTTGAAAATCACTCGGCGTGTCACTCGTTAAAGTATATTTGTAACACATCGAGAGTGTCATGTTTTTATCAAAATTCATCAACCGTCAATTCATTTACTGGACCAAATCGTTATCCAGTTGTCACAAGTTTGATTCATATAGAATCTCGAAATCACCTACCGCATGTGGTTGTTTGAAGATGACACTGGAAAGGATTCGCATTTCGTCATGTTGAATACAAAGGAGTATCACTCCTAGTAATGGTCTGGCAAATATCACAATGATATTTTGCGTAGGACTCTTGATACAGCTTGTGAACCTGATGATGTTCAACACGTGTTTTAAATGGAAAGTGTCCTATCGGATTTGATTGATCTCTTGGCTCTAGACTCGATAGTGCAATTTGGTTTTAGTACCCAGAGGCTGAGCGAGTTAGCCACCTATCAATATCACTGATCTCGAATGAGATGTCATTATGATAACGGTGTATCTCCGTGACAAATGAGACAATTTCTGTTAGAGAGAAACCTGAATGGCTGGGTAAGGATGTGCATTGCATCACTTAGGTCCATGTTTCGTTTTTAATTCAGCAATCAACTTGTGATTCTGACAGCATATGTATTAACCCGGTTTCTGCCTAAGTTGTGTGGAGGGCTTCTTTCTTTAGAACCCTTTAACCATACATTCTTTTTAATATCTTCAACGCCTCACTCTTACCAACGTCATTCCTAACACCTTGTTGTTGATTGTTCCAGTGTTAGCTCTAATCTAGTCGGCATTTATCCGCTATACATCCATCTCCAATCATACCGAAGAGACTGCAATTTCTAACTTGGATTATTCTTGGTAGATCCTCCGTTTCAGTTGGATCATAGATTGATTTCCTAACCAAACCACCTTATGACTCAAACAATCGTCGTTAAACTAAGATTTGTTGGTATAAGATCGAACCAAAAAAACACCTTTTGCTTACTGTTCAGTTCACATTTGATTGATTAGATCATATTTAAATACATTTCTCCCCATATTTTTAAATAATAAACACTTAGTTTTTGAAATACCATTGAATAAAATATGTCTTGAAAATCTGTGGGAGAAAATATTATCATCATGAATGTTAGGATAACATTTTGAAAAATGTTATGAATACATAAAAAAATTGACCGTTGTTGATGTATCCCAAGAACATTAAAACTTGTTTCTCAAAAACTCCCCTCAAAATAGGACCAATAGTAAAATGGTTGTCCTTTTGAAACATTGTGGGGAAGGAGTGTTGAACACACAATTTTGAAAGATTATGAATTGTCATTGAAAAATTCTTGAAAAATTGTGTTCAACTTTTTGAAAAACCTCATGTTAGGGGACTCTCTCAAACTGGGACGTTAATGTCAGGTAAGCGCACTGAAACGTACACTTTATCCTTTTTCTTGAGCTAAAAACATTGAATGTCTTGTAAAAACAGCTCAAGACCGAGAAACACATTTTTTTCGTTGGGAGGATAAGTTATAAACTTTCCTTTATTTGAAGTCTGGGTTATGTACTGATTTGCACATAAGCCATTAAGAAAATTAGAAATGACATGTTTTGAAACTTTGTTGCAAACTCTCGCTCGAATAACTACAATTACACACCCGTGTCAATGTTAATCGACATTTCTAAGCACGTAAATGTTATCGATTCCAAGAGACATGTCAAGAAGATTATTTTTGGAAATTTTCTGTTTTTCTGATTTTGTATTTTCTATATATATACCTGTTGTCCTCCATGACAATTTTACAATGTTGAAGGTGAAATAGTAATTCTACTCTTGTCGTGATGAAGCTTTCCTTACTGCCTATATGAACACTTTTTGGAACCAGCTTTGAATTTGACGGTTCGTTGCTGTGGTCGTGAATTCCGAGTTCTGAACGGTTATGATCAGAAGTCATTTGATGAAGAACGAGGCTTGATCTGCTGCGATCAAACGTCTTTTGAACATTGAGGAACGGGGCCTGAAGTGTTATTTTCAGCAGACGCCATTTGATGAAGAACGAGGCTTGAACTGCGTTGTTCAAACGTCATTTGAAGTAGCTCATCTTTTGTGAAATCATTCTGGCACTGGTTTCTTAGATATCAAAAATTTCAGCAACCACACTTTGAGATTTTCCTGCTTTTCATTGTATAGTGCATCTGCAGTATTTCTAATTCGTTTTGCTTTTGACCATTGAATGAAGTACTGCACATTAAACCAGAGTTTGTTTTGCATGCATAATATGATAGATATCTACATTTTGAACCATGTGTGGTTTTCACTATCAACCTTGCTCGTGGCAAGAGTTGAATAACCTTCCTCTGTGAACCCACCTAAGACACATTCCTGAGAAATTATAACCCCGTTGGTTGTCAACCTAAGGACCAGATCCATAGTAGTCCTTGTTTTTCCTCAGGACAAGTGGTAGTTTTTGTGTTAAAAGAAACCTATGTCCTGTTGGGATCTGTCTTTCTTGGTTTCTTAGATGGCTCTTGACTTGTGCTATAAAGCAATATCTTCTTTGTTGTCTTAAGGATTTTTGCATCCTTATTCTGGCAGAAGCCACGTGATTTACCTTGACAGTAATTCAAGACGCATTCATATGATTTGCACTGTAAAAGGCACTTTTTGCATGTAGACATTGCAATTCATTGACTACAAGAAAGGCTTTTGTTTCCTATGTTCTACTAATGAACACTTTTGTTTGAAACTCGACTACTCATATGATAGCTCAGCCAATTCCGAGGTTTTGGTTGCAACCATAAGCATGTTGGGTAATCTAGTAGAATCAATCATACTAGGTTTTTCCATTCACTTTCTTTCTTTCTGAAGTTGTGCACTTTATCTAGCTTATCCTTCTAAGGTAGTAGTTATGAACCATGTCATTTGAGCCTACTTTTTCCCTTGGTGACTGATGTGACACATGCTTTGGGAAATTCCTAGAGGGGCCAGGTGCAATCACATTGGTGTTTCGAACTGCTTGTTTTCTAATCTGAGGCAAATTCTGTTGAGTGACTTGTTTAAACAAACCATCCGACACATTAGTTTTATTAACCGACTATTTCGTTTGAAAACTTCTCATTTCAGGAGAATTTGAAAAAGGAGTCGGTTTTCCTAAAACTGATGGTTTTGGAATTCGTTGAGCATTTGGTTATCGAACAACAGATGGTTTATTAAACTGAGTTTCCACAGACTTTCCCTTGCAGTTCTCGATGAGTTTCTTTAACTCACTTATGGCTATGTTCTTGTCTTGCATTTGAGCTTTCAAATCTTGTATTTCATAGATAATTGTTCCCCACGTTCATTTTCGAAAATACATTAGATCCGTTTTCTTTGCAAACTGAGTTGTTTTTCATTTGTTCTTTACATTGTTGTAAAGCAAGTTCAAGAGAAATCGAGTGTTTTTCAAGTTTAGAAAAACTTTTTAACAAATTATTATGAACTTCTTTGTTAACAGATTCAGTTTGTTTTGAAAGCTTTTGTGCAAGACATTCACATTCTTTGACTTTATGAAGATACATGCATTGTAATTCAGTATAAGCATTTAAATCAGACAGAGAATGCAAATACGAACATGTAACATCTTTAGACACACACTCTTCGAGAAGTAGATCATAAATGTTTGAAAAATCAGCCTTTTCAGATTCAAGTTCGTCAACCTCTTTTTCAAGGGATTTAACGTACTCCAAATCGTCATTCATTTCCTTTTTTAGTTCATGAACAAAACAATGACTGTCTAGTATAGTTTTGTCTGAAAGAGGCATTAATAAGGTTTTGATCAAAACTTCCTCTATCTTAGCAGTGGTGTTTATTGAAATGCACTATAAGTATGATTAGACCAAGCCTTGATTTTGACAAATTGTTCTAAAATGATTGAAGTTGTTTGTCATTTCGTTATAAAGTTGTCTACTTTTACTAATGGATGTTATAATGGGTAAAAGCCATTTGGTTTAGCAATGTTTGGCCTTGTCCAACAAACTTTTTTCTCCACATTGTCTGTCCTAACTTCTTATAGCGCGTTCCAACGATCAAGAAAGGTTTTTGTGTGGTTTGAAAGTTTTCATAAAGACCGGTTTGAATTTATGTGTAATTATATGGTTTCACTGTGTCTTTAAATCCAAGTTTTTGATCTACTCTCCTTTTCAAGAGTCTCTGTCTCTTCCCCATTGGGGCAAAAATCTGATTGCATGGATCAAATATCATATGGGATCTCATACAAACAAGGCTTTAATTCAATTGAGCTTCTTGAGGTACTTTGGAATTAGTATATGTTGATCTACCATGATACGTTGCGCATTTGGGGTGCTAACATGTTGAATGGACTAATTGACTAATTGCTTTATAATGAAATTCATTAAAAACTTATTTGTTTGTCCATTTCATCATCGTGTCAAATGGTCTTTTCCTTCCTTAACCTTTAAAATTCCGAATAACCTTACTTTTTCTCTTTGAGTTGACCTCAAATTGTGACCTAGTTAACATACTCTTTTAGAAACCAAATAAACCATGTTCTTTTTGACTAGCTCATCGAGTTTTCTGATTGACACTGAATTTTCATATGTTTTAGTTTTTTATACCCTCTTTTATGTCAATGTCTAAGAGCTAATAGTCCAAGAGCTCAATTTAAACTTTGTTTGAAAGTATTTTATAATCACATCGTTAGGTCATTAAGGGCCGTGTACTTCTCAAGCTCAGTCTGTTTGTCTGAAGTGCAATCAGAAACTATCCTGAATGCTAGTAGCCTCCGCCAGAAGCCCTACTAGTCCTCCATCAAGGTTAGTTTGCACTCCTTCAGTTCTAGAGGTCCAAGGATGCGTTTTGCTTTCTTTAATATGCTTTTGGTATCATTTTTGTTTTCCTACCTAATCTGAGTAAAAAAATTCAGCATTAAATTACAAGGCGCAGCACGCTCATTCAAGCACATGACCTATGTAACATTTGAGAAATGGTTTGTAGCACGAAGACATGCAATAGGATACTGTAACAAGTTGACAAAGCTGAACGCAAAACCGAAAAATGTTATTTCATTTTACACATGGGGGGGGTGGACAACTCCTGTTTAGGTTCAAATTAAGTACGTAAATTATAAAATTAGAAATAATGAAAGTTAATAATAAAACAATTTCAGTTTTATAGATAATTATTTAATCCAAAATTGCCAGTTGTCACAGTCTCCCCTTTTTATGAAAATTCCATCTTGAAATTTAGTTTGTGTTATCTAATGATGAGGTGTTTGGGGAAAGGTGTGGGTAATGGATAGTTTTAAAAGAAGAATTCAAGGTTTATCATTAGCTAACTTAACCAAGCACTAAGTGACTGAGAAGTTGAGGTGACATCGTTGAGATGGCTAATAGCAGTAAATACGAAACCCCTGTTGGCGCTTGCATTAGTTAAGACGAGAATGTAACGATTTTCGAGGAGGAACGTACCCGTGACAATGTCAAGGTTCTGACGAGCTTCTTCGTCTCTATTCTGATTCTCCGATCCTGGGCAGTACCTCTTGGTGTGTCCTTTTCCTCCACATCCATAGCATTTCACTGAGGTAGGGGTCTAACAGTCTTTTGCTTGGTGGCCGACTTTCTTGTAGTTTTCATATTTAATGGGATATGGACCGTGGTGATAAAGCTTGCACTTGTCGCAGAGTGGTAAATTTCTAGTATAGCGTGTCTTGTTACCAGTTCCAGCAACGTATACCCTACCCACTTCTTGCCTCTTATTTTGTTGTTGGCGATGATTTCCTTCCTGCTCATCTACCCACTTTCTTTTGTTGTCAGCATCTCTTGTAGCAATACTCTACCTGTATGTCCATTAACTGTGTTTTCAACTTAATGCGCATCGTACTAGCGGACGGCTTAGATGAGGTCACATTCCCTTGAATGTTATCTGGGAGACCCTAGATGTACCTCTCAATCTTATCTTCCTCTTCCGGGACCATCCTTGGGTACAACAATGACAACTCCTGAAATCGTCGTGTATACCCAGCAACATCAGTTCCCTTTACACTCAAGTTATACAGCTCACTTTCTAATTTCTGGATCTCATTTCTCAAATAGTAAACTTCAATCATCAGTTTCATCAAATCCTTCCAAGACATTTCATAAGCCTTATCAATTCCTATAGTTTGAACATGTGAGTTCCACCATGTCAGAGCACCATCCAGCAAGGTGCCGATAGCAAACTTCACCTGAGAACCTGTGGCACAGTTGCTAATGTAAAACAGAGATTCCAATTTCTCAAACCACCTTGTTAAACCAACTACTCCTTTAGTTTCGGCAAAGTTTCGGGGTTGGCAATTTAGGAACGCCTTGTAAGAGCATCCTCGAGTAGTGTGCTCTTGGTATGTGCTTAAATACACATACCTTTATCTAAATAAAACGAGCTTAAATAACCAAAAAAGGACTCAAAATGCCAAAAATATGCTTGTTTTATGTTATGTACTGTGCAGGTAACGGATATTCACAAAAAGATAAAAACGAAGCCAAAATCGTACAAAACCGAGCACGGGATTAAAAAGAGCATGGAAAACCGAAGCTGGAGGCATAAATAGTTGTAATGGGCCAGCCCGTATCCATTTATTAGGCCGGAACAATCCGTTATTAAACTATACCTTATTTAAAACCCAAAACACCAAAATAAACCCTTTTTAAACTAAAAGCCCAAAAATACCAAAAGGCCCAACACCACTTAACAATATACCTGTTAAGATATAGAACACCAGTGTCCTTAAAAATACACAAGCTAGGCCTCTCAAATGGCAACCGTTTGACCCAATAACCCTAACCCCGTTACCCTGCATCCCCCAATTTTGAA
This sequence comes from Tanacetum coccineum, assembly GCA_026074375.1. Lineage (NCBI taxonomy): Eukaryota > Viridiplantae > Streptophyta > Magnoliopsida > Asterales > Asteraceae > Tanacetum > Tanacetum coccineum. Next base: position 70,400 of record BQNB010006483.1, on the reverse strand, counting down.
TACACCCGAATTTGACGGGAAAGCCCAAATCGAGCCAAAACTCCTTCTCCATTGGTGTGATTGGTTCGAACATACTCTTCACCACTCCCTGACATACGCAAAAAGCCATGTGGCAGATTCGAGCCCTCCTATTGGCCCAGAAAACGCGGTTTACAGTTATGGGAAAGTCAAAGATTCAAGATGCGTTTTAATGGTGATTGAAGGTTTCCATAAGCGAATTTGGGAAAGATTAAAGGCTGAGTTGGCAGTTTTTTTTACCTCACAAGGATAAGCACAAGTCTTCCCTATAAATAGGGAAGACGATTTCACCAGAGAGCATCTTTTTATCTTGTAAAATTTTAATTTTTTTTTCTTTTCCAGCTTTTTATATTGTCTAAGAATTTGTGTTAAAAGCTTATTACTTAAGCTATTTTTCCTTTAATGCATTGTACTTCAAGTTACTCAATTAACAAGTAAGTTTCCATTTTCAATTTTTAAGCTTATTACTGTTCAGCTTATTATGTTTGCTTATTATTCAGTGCTTATTTAAGGTTAAAATTTGCTTATTAGGTGTTAATTAATTTAGTCATAATCTGGTATTTCACCTTTGAGCTTAAAATCAGGCTTATTCAAACTTAAAATGGCTTTTATGATTTTAAAGGGGTGTTTGGGACAGCAGCTTTAACCAAAGCAGTTTGACCACTCATAGGTCATTAACCGAAAAAAAGAAGCAAATTTTGTTAAGCCTCGAATTTTGGTCTTATGGATCTGTTTCCAAAAGCTTTTTAATATTTAAAGATCTTAGGTATTAAAACCTTGTGTCTAACAAGTGTTTGAATCTGTGGGTTTAAAATTCATTTAAACTGCTTATTTCTATTATTTTGTTTAAAATGTAACATCTGAGAATTTTCGGATTTTTAAGATAACATTTTACCACTTTGACTTTAGGTCAGGCTGAGACTACAAGACCAACCATCTAAATACACGTTTTTCATCGGCTCGGACTCTAAAGCAATTCGATGTGAAACGACGTTCCTGACAAACTTTTCAGTTTTTGCCCGAAGACCTGAAACGAATTTATGAAATATTATCAAATAAATACTCATTTTTATCAGAAAAATGATTTGGAAAACAATGGCGCAAGTTTCGTATTTTGAAACATCCGTTAAGTCCCTCAAACGAGTCCCGAACAAATATTCTATAAAAGTTTCCCTAAACGTTACACCTTTGGTCCCTGTGAAACATTTATAATATTCACCCTCAAGTTTTTAACACTTGTCACAAATTTTAAAACTTTTTATATAAATATAAAAGTTTTATTAAACTTTCATTTCCATCTCAAATTATACACACACACATTTATATACTCTCTCCCTCCCCATGAATTTAGGCAGCCCTCCCCCACCCCCGGCCACCCTGCCACCGCCGGAAAACTTTTACGGTGGAGTTTTTCGGTGAGCTTCAAAAAGCTCCCTCGTCACCCGATCTACCCGACCATCTACACCACTCGCCCCCACTCGCGCTTTTTCCCTCCCCCTCCTCCCCGTCACAGCCGCCATCCCCACGACGTCATCTCCATCTCAACCGCACCACCATAGGGTGCATTCGTTTTATATTTTTTTCTTCTATTTAAAACAGAAAAATGGTGCGTTAGGTCCGGGTATAGCACTAAAAGGGTAGTTGCTCGTTGGTTGTCTCCTCACCGAAACCACCACCACACCGACCACCATCAAGGTGCGTCAATTTACTGTGCTCCGCGGCAAAAAGGGGCTGCGTTTAGCTGTGAACCAAGAAAAGGGGTGCGGGGGATTTATTTAAGCACCAAGGGTGCGTTCGGGTGGCTGTCACGCACACCAAGGGTGCGTTCGGTTGGGTTTGGCACAAGAAGAAGGGTAGGTTGGTTTCTATATGCACCAGAGGTGCGTTCGGTTTTTGTTCAGACCCGCAAGGGTGCGTGTGGTTTGAGTTTTTCACCAGCAGGGGTGCGTTTGGTTCGTCACATCATAGGATGCGTTGGTTTAGTGGCAGATTAGGGTGGGTTTGATTTGTATAAAAACGCAGCAAGAGTGCAGATGGTTGTCATAGGCAGATTAGGTGCGGTTGGCTTTATAGAAAGCAACTAGAGGGCGTTTGGTTTAGAGAGGACAACATAAGGGGGCTGTTTGGTTTGTGTCGCCCAAAAAGGGTGCGTTTGTTGTGGTCTCACAGCCAAGGGTGCGTTCGGTTTGACGTAAACAACCGCCAAGGGTGCGCTTGGGCTGTTGTAGAGACTAGGGTGCATTTGTTTGGTTTGATATAAACAGTTAAGGGGCGTTTGGTTGATTAGTTAAGGGGTGTTTGGCTGTGACAGCCAACAAAGGGTGCATTTGGTATAGTGACAGCGGCTAGGGGTGTTTGGTTTTGGTTATTAACATTGAATACGGTGCGTTTGGCATAAGGAAAACAACATAAGGGTGTGTTTGGTTTAAGAGAGAGAGACACAAAGGACGCGTTTGGTTTAGCGAAACAACGAGGGTTCGTTTAGTTTATATAGCAAATCAACAAATAAATATATATAACGTAAGGTTTAATAAACATGAAACCGGATATATATATTGGTGGTTTAAAGTGGTTAAATAAATATAATGTTTATTATTTTGTTTAGTTTAGATATAATAAAATATATAAATATATTATATCTAAAAAAGCGAGTGTTTGAAATATTAACACGTTAATAATTACAACATATATTGAATAAGGAAAACGTTGAGTTTTTCGAAAATGGAAAGCGTTATATAAACGGAGAATTCATGATGGAATTTATATAATTTACTATATTTACGATTCACTGAAACTTCTATTATTCTCTAAACCGATAAAGGAACTAAGTTATATTTTAAAGATATACTAAAATATAACTGTATAATAACCTGACAACGATCGGAAACTATACTTTTACAATGAGACAAACTGTTTTAGACGCGACCCGTCGAAGAAACAAAATATATTTTATAAAATATTAATTATATTTTATAATGATTATAAACTGTTACAAGCATCGGTTGTTTAATCCATAACGTTAAGACATGTGTCTACCATTATTCAAAGTCTTTTTATTAATTAAATTGGTTGTCAAACTAATTGGTTTAATTAATTATTCACACTTATTATATAATACCTGCAAGGTATATTATACTTTTCATTAATCTTTGGATTGATTGTCTTTGTTATATAATTCACGGTAGGAATTATATAAGGGTTATTTTTCATAAGTAATATATAAAGAATATATATTACACACTTTGCGTATATTTTCAATTTATTTATTTAACCAACCACCAAACCATTACAACGTTAAATCTAAATCTTCATCAACGTGTAGCGTTGATGTAACCATTCATCGGGAAACCCAAATATATTATCCTAGGCTAGTGGATCTTAGCCGTTAAGATTAGTTGCAACTTCTCGATCGAGCCGCTTCGTCTTCCGTTCGTATTGTGCATATTAGATGCCTATCTGCCAATCGTTCTTCATCATCAATGTGAGTTCATAACCTCGCTTTTCAATCTTTTGAATGTTTATAAACCCGCGAGGGGGAATACATGCTTGTCTACAAACTCTTTACTTACTTGGTTATCTTATAACAATGTGATTGTTTTTAAAGGATATTATGAGTTGCATAGCCTCACTTTTACTCGTTTTGGATAACGGTTATATATATTTTTGGGATGAAAATATGCATCGTTTTATAAATGGACACAAGTGGATCAATTTTATATTATGATTACATGTTTGCCTAAGTAGCGATAACCCAGTTAAGCCCATTGTCATGAACTGTCAATTGCATAGATGTAATTGGGAATTACATTATGTGAGCGCGAATGTTATTTAATAGATCTATTCGGGAAACGACCTCCCCGTTCGGGTGACTAGCTATCACCGGGAACGAACGTTATAGCATGTCGAAATTAGGATGTTTAGGGTTAAACATCCGGATGGGCGTAAATTGCAATATATATTATAATTGCAAGAAAGATTGTCGAGCTTCAGTGTCATGAGCTTAGTGTAAATGTAATCTGGTTTTGTGAGATCTGCATGTGTTGCATTATCACTAAAAAGTCTTGCGGTCCTGCACATTATGATTTTTTTTAAACCTATGAATTCACCAACAATTTTGTTGACGTTTTAAGCAATGTTTTCAGGAGATCAATAGGCATGGGATGCCAGGGATGCATTGGGTTACATTTTGGATTGCACGCTTAAAGATTTAGGTGCATCATATTTTGGGGAATGTATTGTCAACTTTTGTAATATTAAACAATGAACAAGTAAAGCTATATGCTTTTGTATTAAGTCTTTCAATTAAATCCAATGTATCATTTTAAACGACTTTTTGTGTCGTTCTTATATATCTTGTGCTATTGATCTTGAAGTAACACGCCCCGGACCCTTATTCCGCTGCGACCCAATTTGGGGGTGTTACAGTTGTAACCTCTCAAAAGAGATACATGGAACACATTATGAACATGAGACAATTGCGAAGGTAATGCCAAATGATAAGAAACTTCACCAACTAGATCTAAGATTTCTAATGGACCAATGAATCGCGGACTTAATTTTCCTTTTAAACCAAAACGCCAAACACCTCTACAAGGTGAAACCTTAATAAACACAATATCCTCAGTTTTAAATTCCAAATATCTTTGATGACTATCGGCATAACTCTTTTGTCGCAACCAAGCTTCCTTAAGCTTCTTTTTAGCAATGACAGCCTTATTTTTATTCATTACCTCAACCGTTTTAGGACCTTCTATAACAAGCTCTTCGACTTCACTAAGATTGTTCTAAAACTCCTCGAGACATCCTATGACTCCGATAAGTTCACATTATGTCATGTAATTATTATCACGTTGGCCAGACGTCATAATAATGACATCACATAAACATGCCCTTATCGTTATCATACTCTATCTCAAGTTATAACCAAAATAATCTTATCTAATATCTCATGATACTATTCTTAATCGCTTACTAATATTTCAAACAAATACGCGTTCTACACTTTCGGTCATATAAATCTTAAAAGAATCCCCTTTGATACTTGCATGCCAACTATTATTGTAAGCAAACTTAACTAAACAAAATACTCGTCCTAATTTCCAGTACGATCCAAAATGCAAGATCTGAACATATCTTCTAGAGTCTTAATATTTCGTTCAGTCTCATCAGTCTGAGGGTGAAAAGCGGTACTAAACTAAAGTCTCATTCCCAAAGCATTATGCAAAGCTTTCCAAAAACGTAAAGTAACACGTTGATCCCTATCAAACATAATTGATGTAGGTGTGTCATGTAACCAAATAATATCTTGCTGAAAGATCTCTGCCAACTTGCTAACTGAGTACCCTATCCGAATGGGCAAAAAGTGAGCCTACGTAGTCAATCGATCTACCACAACCCAAATTGCATCATTCTTCTTAAAGGTGTGAGGCAACCTCGTTACAAAGTCTGTAGAAATTTTCTCCCAATTCCAGGTCAGAATATCTAAAGGCCGAAGAAGACCACTCATACGTTGATGTTTGATTTTAACTTGTTGACAACTTAAGCACTTTGCCATAAATCTAGCCACATTATGTTTCATACCCTTCCACCAGAAATTTTGCTTCAAGTCTCTATAGATCTTAGTAGATCCAGGATGAATAGAGAAAGGAGAATTGTGTGCCTTAGTAAAAACAGTTTCTTGAAGAGAGGAATCGTCGGGAACACATAATCTATTACAGTACCATATCACACCATGATCGTCTACCCGAAATTCTTTCTGCTTACCCTTCCTCATATTTTGCACCACCGACCATAGTTCACCATCTTCCTTCTGAGCTTCCTTGATCCGCAATATAAGGTTAGGTTCAATTTTAAGGCTAGCTATATAACCTTCAGAACCACGAACAACTAACTCGACTTCCATGAGCTCTAAATTTTTGATAATCTCGAGTTGAATTTTTGGACAAGCCATAATTCCAGAGTTCTTTATACTAAGTGCGTCCGCTACCAGATTAGCCTTGTCGAGATGATACTGAATATATACGTCGTAATCCTTGAGAAGTTCCAACCAACACCTTTGCCTCATATTTAACTCCTTTTGAGTAAAAATATATTTAAGGCTTTTTTTTATTAGTGAAGATCTCACAAGTTTCCCATACAAATAATGCCTCTAAATCTTAAGAGCAAAAACGACTGCTGCCAACTCTAAATCATGTGTCGGGTAATTCACCTCATATGGTTTTAGTTGCCTCGATGCATAAGCGATAACCTTCCCATGTTGCATAAGAATACAGCCAAGACCTTTCTTCGACGCATCACTATAAATTTGGTATCCACCTGTCCAAGAAGGAAAAGTAAGTACGGGAGAAGAAACTAGTCTCCTTTTCAGCTCTTCAAAACTCTTCTCTCGATCTTCATTCCAGACAAACTTCTCTCCTTTCCGCATAAGTTTCATCAAAAATAAAGCAAGAAGTGAAAACTCTTCCACAAATCTTCTATAATACCCCGCAAGTCCCAAAAAGCTTCTAACTTCGGTTACTATTGTCGGTCTCGGCCATTTAGTGATAACCTCAACCTTAGCATGATCTATAGTAATACCATCGGCTGATACAATATGACCCAAGAATGCCACTTGCCCCAACCAAAAGTCACACTTGAACAATTTAGCATAAAGCTTTTTCTGGCGTAATATTTCTAACAGAATACGAAGATGATCTTCATGTTCCTCCCTCGTCTTCGAATACAGAAAGATGCCATCAATGAACACTATGAAAAATCTGTCCAAGTACTCATGAAAGACACGATTCATCAAATCCATAAAAATGGCAGGAGCATTAGTCAATCCAAAGGCATCACAAGAAACTCATAATGACCATAACGAGTGCGAAAGGCTGTTTTAGAAACGTCTTGCTCCTTTACACGTAGCTGAAGATAACCTGACCTCAGATCAATCTTTGAGATAAACTTTGCACCCTGAAGCTGATCAAACAAATCGTCGATTCGCGGTAGTGGATATCTGTTTCTCACTGTAATACGATTCAACTCCCTATAATCAATACACAACCTAATGCTACCTTCTTTCTTCTTCACAAATAAAACTGGCGCGCCCCACGGAGATACACTCGGTCGAATAAAACCACGTTCGAGAAGTTCTTGAAGTTGATCTTTTAGTTCTTTCAATTCAACTGGCGCCATTCTGTACGAAGCTTTAGAAATGGGTTGAGCACCAGGAATCAACTCAATAGTGAATTCGACTTCACGCTCAAGTGGTAAACCCGACAGTTCATCAGGAAATACGTCAGGAAAATTTTGATCTACTGGATGACTCTCAAGGCGAGGTCCATCTAATGAAGTATCTTTAATTGATGCTAAAAAACATTCACAACCGTGAGAAATTAACGTTCGAGCTTTAATAAGCTTACCAGGTCAGGAACCATGGGTAAATAAATTCAAGATAGTTTAAATCGTCAAAGATGATACGTTTCGTATGACAGTCAATAGTAGTTCGATGCTGAGTCAATCAATCCATATCAAGAATAATATCGAAATCACTCATTTCTAATAGGGAGCAAATTAGCGAAACGAATATTATCATCAACACGTAACAGACAACGCCTAAATTCATGAATGATAAAAACAATATTTCCTACAGGCGTAGAAATAGATAAGGCGTGATCTCTTAGTGTAGACGAAACTTTAAGATGTTTATCAAATGTAAGAGGAACCACAGAATGCGTCGAATCGGTACCAAATAAAACAAACACATAACGATCGTACGTATAAAAGATGCCAGAACGGATAAAAGATTTTCCAGAACGATCAAAAGAGTTTCCAGAACGGATGAAGACGCATCTAAATGATTGACAAATGAAATCAGCAAAGTCAAATAAGAGATTAAGATCGAAATTTGAAAGAACGCGATGAAGCCTAAATGTCTACCCAATCCTCACAGGTCATAACCTAAGGTCTACAAGACGAACCTGGCTTTGATACCATAATTGTAACACCCTACCCGAGAACAGGTCAAATGTCACACTTATGGCATCAAAACATACGCAAGGGGAAGACTTTATTCATGAAAATGGTTCAACAAAGTTCCTCAACAAAACAAAGGAATTAATAGGTATAAAACATAATGACCTTCAAACAAAAATAAATACAATACAGAGTTTAAGCGAAAGACAAAAATCCAAAATTTAAAGTTTGAGGAATTTAAATGAAATGGGGAAACTATCATCCATCTGGTCCACTAAGAGCTCCTAAGCACTCTTCACTCATAACCTAGCTTCCCTCTTATTACCTGCCACGGAGAAAAAAAATGCGGCTGAGCTAAAAAGCTCAGTGAACAGATATGAACAGATAAATAAACAAACGGATAGATCCAATATGTAAAGTAAACAAAATGGAGCCACCATAAGCTGGTAGCAGAGATTTCGTATATCATAAGAGCTGAAACGAAACATATAGTCAACAGAACATACAGAAATGCCCACCGAGCTCAAACAAATGTCTAAAGCATGACACATGCTTAGACCCTACAATCAAAAGTATATCATATCGTATCAAATTGTACATGGGAGCTGCAGCTCCAGATGTACCCTACAAATGTGCGATGGGGTGTTGGCACCACACTAAGCCATGCACCAAAATCATATCCAAAACCTACACATATTAGCCTAGGATGCATCTATACGCCCCTTACAAATCGAATAAAATCATATATGGCCAAGTGCATAAAAAGCACACATAAAAAAATAGGGACGCCATGGACTGATCACAGCGCCACAGATAGTGTCACGCCATTGGTGCCACAATGACGCGGCCATGGTACCTCCATGGCTAGTTAATAGCTCAGGCATTAGAACAAATGAAAGGGCTCATATAACATATCGAAGCAAACATAATATATCCAAAGAAGGTCATGATCAAACATACGAATAAACTAATATCATGGCAGTGCAAAATGAAGCATATATCAAACAATACAAAGGGCTCAACGAAGTTATCAAATAGGATAGCAAACGAATATCGAATCATAGGATGGGGAACATAAATAGGGATTTCAACAAGGCAAATAGATACGGAGCAAAAGTCATGAGAATCCTTACAAAGAAAGGATAGAGTATATGTACCTTAAGCAGTCACGATACTTAACAGCAAAAATCCAAACTCAATTGTATGGCACTCGATCTACAATAATTAACGAATTACATATTAATAACTATAATTGATATCTATTTGCTTCATTAGCCATCACATACGAACTGGTATCTATTTACTCCATTAACCATCTTCATATTCCTTACTTTCAATTTATAATACCATGTGTACGTCTTAAAATATTGACATTAGAATCTTCCTTGAATGTCGTTTATAAATTATAAACTTCATAGTTAATCAACACATTCAAAACCCGCACTTTTGATTCATTAGCAACGGCGACTTAAATTTAGATTCTAGCATGTTGATATAACAAGATTTCTTAAACTAATACTTATATGCAACACATGATTAAGGAATTTTCCTACATATTAGTTAGCTTAGTGATTACATTTATATGTTTACATAATCTTGTTATAAGCACTAACAACTAATACATCTCATGCATGTTACTTCTTCTTATGCCGAATGACCAGCTACCTAGACTTAGTTTCATTTTTTTTTCAAAAACCAGCTTAAGGCATATCTTTATTCCATGTTTGTATATGTATCATTTGACGTTAAAGCATGCATACTATAATCCACATGTTCTAAAACTGATTTTAGTGATAAAATATATCGTACTAGTTATAATACAAGAAGATTTCTTTAAAAGGAAAGCATGATTATAAGGTTCAAGATGTACCTCCGAACAGAACGATAGGTCAAAACTGAAACCAAACACAAACCCTAAAATAAACAAGACACGATTGAACCTAAAACCCAAACGCGAACAGCTAGACGTAACAAAACTCTACCCAGTCACGAACTATAACCCTCAAACGTATTGGAATCGAAACCGCACCTACGCACGAAGAGAAACCGTATCCAAACCCAAACTAAACTTGTATTGGAAGCTTTAATATCATAAGCCGTACACCCAAAACTCACTCTCAAATACTCACTTTTGTCATGTTAAAAGAATTTGTGTTGCTTTTTATTTTGAAGATTCTATAAAGTTGTGGAAGTGAAAGATATATAAGAGCCGGTGTTTAAACGAACATTCAAAACTAAAGGGATGAGGTGTATGTTATGGACCGGGTATTATGGATATTATGTTGATCCAGTACTCACGCTTGGTATTTGAAACTTTTATATCATATTTTTATATTTGCGCCATATTTTCTTTAGTTGTAACAACCCATAATAAAGACTTAGTTTTATCTGTACATAAACATTAATAACGTTATTATTATTATTATTATTATTATTATTATTATTATTATTACTTCATTATAGATTAGGGTATTATATGAGCCCTTTTACCTTTTCTAAGTACTGAACCATGCCTGGTTCTTTTGCTACATAAGAACCATTTACTTGGTTGGCTACAAGTCGTGAGTCCACGTTTGCTTGAAGGTTTTTTACACCTATTTGTTTTGCAATCCGGAGACCGGCTATTAACGCTTCATACTCAGCTTCATTGTTTGTGGCCTCAAACCTAAACCTCATGGCATATGTGAACTCAACCCCTTCTGGGTTGGTTAGTATTAGTACAGCTCTGAAACCATCTATACAAGATGATCCGTCTGTAAAAAAGGTCCAATGTTCCGGTATTTCCTCCGGTTCTGTCATGGGTACATTTGGGGATTCTTCCTCCGGCCGTTCCACAATAAAATCTGCTAGTATTTGTCCTTTGATGGATGCCCTCGGCCTGTATTGGATATCATATCCTTCTAGTTCAAACTTCTACTTTAGCATCCTCCTACTGATTTCTGAGTTTGACAATTGTTGCTTTATCGGTTGATCCATGATTACAACGATTGCGTGTGCTTGGAAGTATCTTTTCAGCCGACTGCTTGCACTAAGCAAAGCTAACACCAATTTTTCCATGGGGTTGTAGTTGATCTCCGGCCCTCGTGGGGCATGGCTCACAAAGTATATTGGTATTTGTTTGCCTTCCTTTTCTGTCATTAACACTGCACTGATGGCTTCCTTGGCCGCGGCTAAATATATTATTAACTCCTCATTTTCCTTAGGTGCGGTTAGCGTTGAGAGTTCTGCGATGAGCTTCTTCATTTGTTTGAAGGCTGCTTCGGCCTCCTGAGTCCATTGGAAGTCACTCTTTTTTGTGCACTTTTTCAAGGTTTTGAAGAAAGGCAGTGATTTTTCGGCTGACTTTGACAAAAACCTGTTTAAACTTGCTAGTTTCCCATTCAGCTTTTGCACGTCCTTGAGGCATCTCGGAGATGGCAAGCTAAGGACCGCGTCGGCCTTGTCTGGACATACTTTGAGTCCGTCAGTATTAACTTTGTAGCCCAAGAACATCCCCTCTTGCATTCTGAAGGAGCATTTTTTTGGATTCAACTTCATGTTTATTTGCTGGAGAGTTTTGAATGTTTCTGCTATGTCGCGGATAATTTCTTCTTCCGTACGGGTTTTTATGACCAAGTCGTCGACATATACCTCCAAGTTGCGCCCAATCTGCCTTTGTAATGCCTTGTCTACCAAACGCTGATAGGTCGCTCCGGCATTTTTTAAGCCAAACGACATCTTTGAATAACAAAATATCCCTTGATTTGTGATAAATGATGTTTTTTCCTCATCCTCCTTTGCCATTTTTATTTGGTGATACCCCTTGTACGCGTCCAGGAAACATTTGAAAGGGTATCCGCAGAGAGATTCTACTTTCCAATCTATCTTCGGCAGTGGGTAACAATCCTGAGGACATGCTTTGTTTAGATCTTTGAAATCTACACACATTCGCCAACTTCCATTGTGTTTCTTGACCATGACTGGGTTAGATAGCCAGTTGTGATAATGGACTTCTTTCATTATTCCGGCATCTACCAACTTTTCTACTTCATCCTGGATTGCTTTGTTCCTTTCCGGTACTTGCCCCCTCTTCTTTTGTCTGATAGGTGAGCACCCTTCACGGACATTTAGACGGTGCTCCGCTGTGTGTCGTGGAACGCCCGTCATGTCTGCTGGTTTCCAGGCGAAAACGTCTAAGTTTTGTCCAAGCAGAGTACATAGTTCCTTGCATCCTTTTTCAGTTAGGGTAGACCCTATGGCTATTGTTTGCTCAGGGTATTCCGGATGAATGGCCATTCTTATCTTTTCTTCCAATATTTTGCCAACTTCGGGAGGCTGTGTGCTAGGTTCGAAGATCATTGCACATTCCATTGGGATGATCATGCTGCTTCATAAAGTTACAGTTCCTCCCATGTGCCGTGGATGGTATGGCTACGGTTTTTTCATTATTACCCGGCACTGCATATTATTCTATTGTATTGGGGGATGGTATGATCCTGAAACCCTGAACGTTTTATCCATGCGAAAGTGGAATGCCCTTCGTTACCTATTTTCACTAGCAAGGATATCTAGCCCAGCGGCCAAATAGTTTCCCTACTGAATCCGGTTAGGTATGTGGTAGGTGGAACCATCTGGCTTCTAATTTCGGGCCGGGAGCCTTGAAAAACTGTGTTCGTATCGGATCCTCTAAGGATGCTCCTACCGTCCAACGTATATTTCGAGCACGAAGTGCCCTCTATCTCAGCCTCAATGATCATTGGTCCTTCCGTTCCGTCCTCGTCTCCCAGAGGTGGGAAAGATATTGTTGTCTCCGGAGAGAAACTCTGGGTAACCTTTTGCTTGGCTACTTTTTCCCATGGTTGGACCATCAAGATGGCTAGTGGTCTTTCCTTTTCGGTTGTTTCCCCCTTCTTGGGTGCCTTTGGATTGTCGTTCTGTTTTAGTTCTTTGATGAATTGTGACAGTTTACCTTCCTTGATCATTTCATCTATCTGCTTTTTCAACTACATGCATTCGTCCATACTGTGGCCCGTATCCGCATGGAATTCACAATATTTGTTTGGATCCCTTTTTCCCGCAGGGGTTACCATTGGTGGTGGAGCCTTGAATTTTCCTTTTCCTAAAGCGAAAATTTCTTTCGTGGTCTTTGTAAGGAGTGAAAACCTATCTGGCTTCTGGTCCGACCTGTGCTTGTTTTTGAAACCCTTTTTGAAACTCGGTCTGTTTCCCCCTTCTGGTTGCTTCCATGGCGTGGGTGCTTTCTTCCGGCCATGACAGAATGCTTCAACTTCCCCTTGTAGAAAAGACGTAGTTACCCTGTACATTTCGTCCATTGACCTTGGGATTTTTTCGTATAAACGCTTGATCAGCTCAGGGTGGGTTATCCCATGCATGAATCCGAAGATCTTCATGCATTCTGGCGCTCCTTCCACATCCAGGACTTCTTCTTTGTATCTCTCCATGAAATCCTCCGTGGACTCTCTGTCCCTTTGCTTGATGTGATGTATCTCCACTGGATCCTTAATGTGTTTTGTTTGCTGGGGTGGGGGGGGAACGGATACTTTTCCCTAATGCTTTTGCCTTAGATTCTTCATACCTGTCAATGGATTCTTTTGGGAAGTTTGCGACACCTGACTCCCCTAGCATGTCCCACCAGTTAGCGTTCGAGTTGAACATGTGGCACCTCTTGGGCATTGCCCATCCTCTCTTTTCTTAGTATCGGACTGAAATTAGCTTTATATGGTTCTTTCGGATCCCCACTTCCGCATAAGTCTTGACACTGCTAGGGCCTCCTTTTGTCCTTGGGGATAGTCTAAAATGTTGGAATCCGGGTCGTGAAGGGTTTCTTTCTTCACACGTTCTCCAAGGTGGAGGAGGAGATCATCTTCGTAGGTATCTTGACGTAAGCCTTTTGATTTGGACCTCTAGTGACCCCCTTCACTGTCTTCGCTCTCCGAATATCCGCTAGTTCTTCGGGATGATGTGCCCTCATGATGATGCTTTCTTGCCGGTACCTTGGTTCCCTTTTCTTGGGAACTCTGGTGGTGACTATCAGAGCGTGTATACGTGCCTGGTTCTTTTCTTCCCAGCCTATTGAACACACCTCCCTCCTTCCGCGGCCAAAGCCTAAGTGAAGGAGGTCGGTTTTGTTTGAGTCTTCTAAAGACACTGGCGACTGGTAACGGGTTTTGTGAGTGCTTGCGCCCATGCCTTCTTCTCGGATCTGTCCGGGCAGTTGGCGTTTTGGATTCGGAGTAATGGGATTCTTCATGGTTTCTTGGATTTCTCCCAGATTCATTGCCGTAAAGTAGGCGTGCCTTTATCGCTTTGAGCTTATCTTGCTGCTCTTTCTCTTTTTGCATTTTTTCAGCGGATATAGCGGTGTCTAAACAAAAGGTTGGTGATAGTCTTGTCGCACAATTCTCTTTGGGCTTCATTGGCGCAGGTCTCCTTGAGATTTGTGACCTCTTTTTCCCTCAGTGTTCGCACAACCTGATGTGGGAATTGTTGTGGTTGTTCCATGATGCTCATGGTGAGTTTTTAGAAAAACGTGGTTCGTTTGGGCTCCCACAGTTTGGAGGCACTTGTTAATACAAACTAAGTGATCGGGTATTGGACTGGGCTCAATCCTACGTTTGGGTTGGGCTTCCAGATGAATTTGAAGCGTTGGTTTTGTGTTAATGCAAGAGAAGCTTCTTAGTGATGATTTCCTGCACAATCAGATAAAGACGTTAGCTGTACCGTCGGGGACGGAACCCCCACGGTTTGCCTTGGCGTAAAGTATGTAAATGTAGGGAGGTGTGAAAGTATGTGTAGAATACTAGTAATCTTATGATCAAACCAAGAACAAGAGTGAGATGTGGGTTGTGATGTTAGAGATAGAGAATGGATGGAATGGATGAAGTGTATTATGATGAAATGTTACAAATGGAACAACCAACCCCTCTCCAAGGCTAGGAGAGGGATTATATACATACATGATGGCCGGCCATGGGCTATGATGGGCCTCCCATGGGCCTTAGACCGGACTAGATTACTAATCTAATCATTACACTAACTACGAGCTAAGACCTGTTACAACTTGGAAGTGACCGACACTTTTTGTGTTTCCAACAATCTCCCCCTAAGGGAGGTCACTCCATTTTACAAAACTTTAAGCCTAGCATACTATGCTTTGTCTTTTAGTCTTTAGCTCGTCCTTTTGACTTTCTCTTGTGAGTATGTTGTAGTGATCATTGATTTCTGGATTGAGCTTGTTCCTTGAACTTGTATTTGACATTGTGATCTTGAGCATCTTGAGATCATCAACCAAGCACAATCTCTTTACGCCATCTTGTAACTTTGCCATCTTGTGGACTTGTGACTTCTGGACCGACATGCTCATACCATTCTTAATTTGATGACTTGGAAAGCTTTAATGTTGCATCTTTCTTAAAATTATTTAACTTTAACATTTCGTCACTTCGAGAAAGACATGCGGTATCAGAGTAGCGGAAGTCTTGAAACATGTACTTGAGCTTTCATGATGTCTTTATGTTTGTCGGTAGGGTATGAGCATGTGGCTATGGATCTTTGTGAGACAGCTGGAAACAGGTACCTTCACCACCTTCTTTAAGTTTCCTGCAATAAAACAGTTAGCAATAAAGCGGGGGGACGAATATGGCTTTGTCATTCGCCCAGGTTTGGTTGGAGTAACCTTCAAATCCGTGAGGATCGACCTGTGATCAGATAGATTCAATTTAAGAAGAATCTTCTTGACAGGATTTCCAGCTGTAGTATTGAATCTTTCTAACACATAAGTATTAGATTCATCGTACTCAGCATGTTCTCATTATCGGAACGTCTCAAAGCAGACAGCACGATAAGAGTGAACCAGTGAGTTACTATCTCACCGATTGATATAGAAAATTGATTTGAAAATCAATCGGTGTATCACTTGCAAAATTGTTTTTGTGACACACCGAGAGTGTTAATCATTTCAAAAATTCATTAACAACCGTTGATCCATTTCCTGGAACAAGTTTGATTCTTATAGAATCGCACCATCGTTTCTTTCCAGTTGTCACAAGTTTGATTCATAAAGAATCTCACAAGTTACCTACCATGAGCTTGTTTGATGTTGGCTCAAGCAGGATTTCCATCTTCATTGTGAATACCTAAGTATCACTCGGATGTTCTGGCAAAATCACAAGGATCTTGCGTAGGACTCTAATGATATTACTTGATATTCACATTGTGTGAGATAACAAGCTAAATTATGACAAGTGTCCTAATGAGATTAATGGATGATCTCTTTTGGCTCTAGACTCAATAGTGCACTTTTAATTTTAGTGATCGGAGGCTGGAGCTGAGTGCCACCTTTTCAATATCAACTAACTCGGAGTGAGAAAGTCAATAGAAATGAGTGTATCTCCGTGAGTTTTGAAACAAAGTCTTTCCGACTTTGAGTGGCTGGGAGGGGTTTGTGCATAGCGTCACTGGGTCCATGACTGTCTTCAATGTCAGACAACACCTAAGTGTTTCTGACAGCATATGTATTGACCCGGTTTCTGCCTAAGTGTATGGAGGGCTTCTTTCTTTTCACCCTTTATCCTTACATTTCTTTTTCATTCTTCAACCCCTTCAATGCTTACCGAGACTTCATAACTAACACCTTGTTGGGTTTGTTCCAGTGTTAGCTCCATCTCAGTCGGCATTATTCCCGATTCTCACATTTTTCTCCTTTTTAATCATACCTAAGGACTTCTACACTAACTAGTGGATATCCCTGGTAGATCCCTCCGGTTTGGCTGGATCATGGGATTTGAACTACCTATACCTAACCACCTTATAACTCCATAAAATAAAGTACATGGTCGGTCTTTTAGGGTATTTCCTTCACCATTAACACAAAATCATTGAAAAATTCATTTCAAAGTGTTTGATATATATATCAAATTGTTTACAACTTTTGAATGTTTTTAATCATCACTAAAAGCTCCCCCTTAACATGTGCATCCAGCGTAGTACATGTAAGTGTGGAGTGCATCGAGTCTATTTTAATTGATTCTTAGGTCATATACATTAAGTCTAGGTTAATTCAATTTTCTCCCCTTATCCAAAAATGTTAATCAGTTGATATTTGGTATCAATTGATTAACCTACTCGGGGTCAAAATGATGTATCTAGCAGATTATAACATATTGTTGTCCCTCCCCTACTTTTGAGGGTTTATAAGATGGTGCCGAGTACAATTATTTGAAAGATTTTGAATTTACTAAGAAATTCTTGAAAAAATTTGTACTCGAGCACAACTTATTTTTCACCAAAAAATTCTACACTAGTTATTGACATATTCACAAGATAAAATTATTTACGAGGATTGACCTTTTAAGATGAGAACAACATATGATAAATCATATGGTCCTTTGTAGTAGCCGAAAGTCACCCCCGTATGGTCTTCCACCGACAAATCTCTCCAAACTCCGCATGATCCTCCTTGTCTTTAGTCTTTTGTCAATTGCCTGAATCATAGCTCTTGCATTTACTTTGTCACGTTGGCTCCAAAAAGTCTGAGGCAGATACTCCATTCTAATTCCCTTGAGGCGATCATTTAGAGCAATCCGAACATCATCGTCCGAGAGTACCATCGCTGAACTTGTGTAGTTCGGTCAATGCGCTTCATTGTTCTTCTTGTCTTTGTTTCATAGAATGAATCCTCCTGGGATCAGAGTATGGTGTGTAAGGCTTCTCGTATTCTAAATTGGATATTGTACGTGTCAGGCTTTTATGTGGTTGAGTTTCTTTGAGAGCTTTCATAACACCAATTGTAAGAATTTCCACACGCCTTTGGTGACAACACTTCTGGTGAACATTCTTAAGGAGGCATATATGCAATACGTTCTTCAACGTTGAGATTTGTCTACCGTTTCCCTGCACGAGAAGAGCACATGTCTTCATGTCTTGATCCGAAGTCTGTGGATGTCGACTTCTTTGAAACTTTTAAAGTAATGTGTCATCCCTCCAACAGTAATCGAGTCAAGATGTTGTAGTTTTGCCATTTCGACTATTTCCACCTTTATGAACAGCAATAATTCTTCTTTTTGAGTAGACGTCACGAGTTGATTCCCTTGTGGTCGCAAATGCATAGAATTGTCTTCGCTTTTTGCCCCAATGTTATGAGATTCCTAGATGAGAAATTTTCGTAGTTGACTATCATTTGACTCCACATTGAGTTGGGCACTAAGTCTTCTATTCCATTTAATATGCCGTAATTCTGCAAGCCATGGGTCTTCGTTAACTGAGTAGAGTACTTTGCGGCTTGTCACCACTACGTAGGTACTCAAGTCGTTATTTGATGAAGTGGTGAAACGGTATACATGGTCGACTTGAGGAATTTAGAACCAACGGTAGTGGCTGTCGCAGATCATGAGGATATTGGCGGCCTTCAGGGTTGATCCAGTCCAATTTTTCTGTTGTGGCTTTGTAGACTTCTTCACAAAAGTATTCAAGTTCAGTCAAACTCTTGCATGTTCCTTTCATCAGCTCAAATGTTGGACCTGCTAACAATTCAGGTGTTAGTGTTTTAACATTTAGCCGGTTCATCACAAAAGCGGAGAAGTCAAATGTAGTGTCTGTTAGCTCATTGAATGACTCTCGAGGGTCTTGTCTTCTTGCCAGATTGCTTAGCCAAGGTTGGGACAGATTCATGAACGGCAGGTACAGACTTGTTCCATGCATGATCAGGAGAAGGTAGTCGTTTAGGTTGTTGAAACCAGTCAGGAAGATGATGGACCTCTTCTTCTGCTTGTTCATCATGGACACCTGTTTCAAACTCCTGGTGTGCAGGTGCTTCAAAGACATCTGTAGTTTGCATAGTTTCCTCTACCGGAGCAGATTGGCTAGCAGATTGCTTGTGAGTCTTAGAACCTGTAGTAGTCTTTCCTGCTGTCGTGGTTGTCGTTTCTCTTGGAGCACTGGTAGATTCAGGTTCTTTTCCTGACCTTCTTCTTTTGGACCCCCGGTTTGTTCCAGCGGAGGGTTCTTGATCATCATCTGCTCCATCTTGAGGTCTTTTGATTGTGACCGTATCGCCATAAGTATCTAGCAGAATTTGTCTGGCTTCATACGCATCAACTAATGCCTTGTAGAGCTGCCTTTGAATGGCTGACCTGTTGATAGAGTTGTTAGCTTCCATCTTGTCAATTAAGATCTTTTTCAGCTCTAGTTCTGAAAGATTAGCAGCTACAGCATGGGACGTCTTGGCTTCCTTTGACGATCGTACCAGAACCTCAGACTCGAGTTGTTCGTTTACTAACTTCTTAATTTTTGGAGTGGTCTTCGAGTAAAAAAAACCTTCTTTCTTGAACGTGTTCCTTGATTTTCTTTCTTCATTCCTTCATCAATTGAATCAAGGAATTGTTGATTTTTAGTATGAGCCTCTTCTCGAATTCTATCATACTTCAGTTGGACTGCAACATCTACTGCTTCCTTCAGTTTATTTGCCAGATACTGGTCAACGATGCCAGGAATGGAAGAGAGTGCTTCAGCATATTGATTTGTTTGTTTTGAATTCGAGAAGTTGTCTTCTAAGGCTTTTAGTCTGTTATCGAAACCAAACAACAAAGCAAAGTCAGGAAGATTTTGTAGTGGGGAACTTGGAGTTGTAGCCGGTGTCAGGATTGGTGGTTGTTGTAATTGAATGAAGAGAGGATTTGGTGTTGGAGGATGATTGGTTGGGGCAAAGAAGGATGGCTCCACAATGGTAGTGACAGGAATATCTGTTAGAGAGGTGGCTTCAGCTTGTTGTCCAAATATAGCATCAACACCGGTATCTTGATTTGGATTTAGCATGTTGGAGACGAAGCCCGATGATACGGAAGAACTCTGTTGTGGACCATCAGGATTTACCGGAGTTAGGGTCACATGAGTGTCTTCAATTTGCTGGGTTGCTTGAACCTGGGGCAATATAACATCTGTCATTACCTCATCTCTTCCTTCAAGATTGGCATTGGTATCTTTGTCCGCCTCATTTCCTTGGTCCTCTACATATGTATCATCTTCATCCGACTTTTCTCCTTTCAGGCATCCAATCCTTCAAAAATCAATTGTCACTTTCTTTCATCCTCTTTTTTTATGTTTTTTTTTGAGGAGAATCACGAGAGGTGTAAGAATATTGGATCGAAGGAATCATCATCATCTGTTTCCTCTTCATGTGTTTATTTCATATCTATGAGTAGTGAGCTTTGATGAAGAAATTCATCACCATCCTCTTCTGATTCAGTCTATTGCTTCATCATCATCTTCTTGAACGTTTTGCATCATCGTTGATTTGTATCATTCATTTGCATCATCTTGAGCATTCTCATCATCGTCATTTTTATCATCAGCTTGATCATCTTCACTCGACTTCCAGGAGATAACATCATCTGAGTCATAATCAGGTGCATCGGGAACCCCTGGTGAAACACCAGTTCCTTCATCTGTATCGACCGTGGCATAAGAGTTGTAAGTCTCTTTACGGCTTCTCTTGGTGATTGTCTTGAGTTGATAACTTATGTATCACTGCCTCAGAGATAGTCTCTAACTCTTTAGCCTTCTGCTTTCCTTTTCCCCACTTCTTTTCTTTCTTTTCTTTGGGGACTGTGGGAGGCTTCTGCTTAGTGGTTGTATTTGTATCAGCTTTCTTCTTACTTCCTTTCGACATGTCGGAATCAGCAACACCTTGGACATGCATTTACTTGAGTACTTGTATGAGGAATAAAATTGGCTCGATCTTCCCCGTGAGAATCAATTGCTGATCAAATCTCTACTCATAACCTCTCTCTGGCTATCATTTAACCAACCGTCTTGTAGGCTTTTTGAAGTAACCACTGATGAAGTAAACCAGATATACCAAACTTGAAACTGAAGTAAAATTTCCCGTTCTTGTGACTTAAGCTTGCGCTAATGTTGGAAGAACGGTGTAGAGAATTTGTGGCTCATGAATCTCTAAGATACTCAATACTCCACCTAAAGTATGAGACTTTCATCACCTCTTCTGATCATCCACAACGTCTTAGCGTGTGACACTGAGTACTACAACGTAACTCCTTTAAGTGATAGTTAACAGGGTCATTCAAACCATCCACCCTTGATGCTGAAACTAGAAAAACCACAAGACTTCAACTTTAAAATTAAGCTCGAGCAAGTTATCATTGAAAGTCATGCATCCAGCCAACCCCGACTTCAAGATAAAATAAGAACACGCCTTCGAAAAATGCCACTTCAATCTCAAATAAGTGATACCCGATTCAACTTCGTGATCACTTGTCATCGTAATCCAAATCTTTAGCCGTTTTGACGTTTTAGTGAATCTTATTCGGATCGTTTTTAGTGTTATGCATCGTGTTTGTTGTATTTTTAGTTATCAATTAACGTTCACGGGATTTTACAATTCTATGACTTAAACCGTAAAAAGAAATGACTTTTACGGGATTTTACTAAATCAAGAAAAAACCGTGAATAAAAAATGTTGTTGGTGAAATCGTTGTTGAACTTGAAGTACGTGAGCTTTTGTTGGCGAAAAATGAGCTTACGAGGACAAACGGTGCAAAACCGGTTAACTTGGAAGGGTTAAAGGTTAAATTATGAAAATAAGGACCAACGGTGCAAAACTGTTTCAAATATAGGGGTTAATAAACCAATAAAGAACGAATGGTGAATTGGTTATGAAATCCAGGGGCCAAAGTTGCCAATTTCGAAATAATTTTGAATTATATAAAACAAAACACACGTCCCTCCTGTTTTCCTTTTCTTCTTCGATTGAAAATTCACCACAAATGAAACGAATTTAAATCATGTCTCGCGGAATGCTACGGTGATCGTCGGTTACATGTAAATACACCACGAAGATCGAAACGACGACACGATCACAACGGTGTATGTCTTGAGTCCCGTAGATTAACGATACTCAAAACCGAAAAAACCGAAATAAAACTTAAACGTGTATGTATTTTTTCCTTGTTTTACTGGTTCGGTTGCAAAAAAAAATTTAGATCGGTTCCTCAAGGTTTCGACTAGTTCGGTTGTCGAATGATAACCTCGTTCGGTTGATGAAGAATCAACTGGTTCGGTTCGAGTTGAAAGTTTGACTCGTTCGACTCCTTCTATGACTAGTTCGGTTTCTTTTAAAATGACTCGTTCGGTTGCTATTGAAACAACTAGATCGGTTCCTCAAGGTTGAACTCGTTCGGTTCACTAGTTCGGGTCATCAAAGATTGAGACTAGTTCGGTTGATGAAGGTGTGTACTTGTTCGGTGCTTGGCTTCTTTCTAGTTCGGCACAATTAGATCGGTTCCAACAGAATATCAAACACCTTGTATGCGACTTCTTTTTTTCTCTTCGTTTCAGCCGAGTTTGAACTTGATCATACACAAACCTTGTAAAGCACCTATAAGCTCAAACCAAAAATTAGAAGCTTTAAATAGCATCGACAATAAAGCTTTTAAGCGTTTAAAACATTTTGTGTTTTTAAGCTCAAAATCTCGTAAAAGAAACTGAATAAGCAGACATAGTTAACAAAACTTGGTGTCTCTCCTTTTTTTTCAAACTAAAAACACACCCTTTTGTTGACTAACCAATTCGCACCCACTGTTGATCATAAGCCCAATAGGAAAACAAATTATTTAGTGAACATTGAAGCACACGCTATTATGAAAAAAAAAAAATTGTGTTTTTTGTAAACAAGTTGTCATGTACGATTAGAAAATAAAATAATCAAGAGAAAAGAAAAGAAATTGAGCCACGTTAAACCGAAACCAATAATCTCAATAATAAGCCAAAAATAAGCTAAAAACCACAACGAAAACCATAAACACAATGAAAAAACTAAAGGGACCAAGATAGAACCATGGCTCTTGATACCAATTGAAGAAACATGTAATCTTATGATCAAACCAACAACAAGAGTGAGATGTGGGTTGTGATGTTAGAGATAGAATGGATGGAAAATGGGTGAAGTTTATTAAGATGGAATGTGACAAATGGAACAACCAACCCCTCTCCTAGCCTTGGAGAGGGATTATATACTTCCTATTGTGGCCGGCCCATGGGTTCTAATGGGCTTCCCATGGGTCTTGGGCCGAACTAGATTACTAATCTAATCATTACATAAACTACGAGCTAAGACTATTACAACTTGGAAGTGACCGACACTTTTCGTGTTTCCAACATAGTGCATAATAGGCTCAAGCCTGGTTTGTGAGTTTAAGGTATTAGAATAATAAACCATAATCAACGAGGTTTATTCATTATCTAACATGGTATCAAAGACCAAACACTAACCCTCTCCTCAATTATCAAATACCGATCTAAAAAAACCCTAAAAATTTTCCACGTCATTTAACAATGGCGCCTGCTGTGAAAACCGGATCAACCTTCAAAAAGAAAGCAAAGAAGTAGACCAATGTTACCTTCCATCGTCCAAAGACATTGAAGACTCATAGGAACCCTAAGTATCCTCGTATCAGTGCACCACCAAGAAACAAGTTGGACCAGTATACCCTTTGACTAGTAAGTCTGCTATAAAGAAGAATGAGGATAACAACACGTTGGTTTTAAGGATAAGGATCCTCTCATGTTCATTTGAACATGAGAGGTAATGTTCTGCTTTATGTGATTGTACATTTGATTAAAATAATCAAATGTACAATCAGATAAACAGAACATTACCTCTCATGTTCAAATGAACATGAGAGGGTCTTTTTCCTGGTTTTAATATTAGAGATACTATTACTTTATCTATTAGCATAGTAATATTTGTCTTTTATTTATAAAAAAGTTAGTTGTTTTATTGTTTGTTTGTTAGTTGATTGTTGGTACGACTTTGTTACCAGTCGACTAAAGTTGACTGTTGGTACCAGTCCCTAAAGTCGGCCGTTTTGTTACGGTGTTGTTACCAGTCGACTTAGCCGACCGTTGGTACCAGTTGACTAAAGTCGACCGTTGGTACGGTTTTGTTACGAGTCAACTAAAGTTATGCGTTTATCACGTTAATGTTTTTTTTTTCTTCAAGCTTTCGCGATTCCCCCACTCAGACTGCGGGGGTTATTAGTGGATAATAGGCCCAAGGCCGGGTTAGTGGGTATATTTTATTAGATTTTACCATTATAAATGATGATCAATAATAAATCATAACCAACGAGATTTATTCATTGTCTAACACTCTAACATAAATATCTATTTTCATTCTTCGTATATAATCTTTTAAGATCGTTACATACATAAAGCCCGAATAAAAGCCCAGCAATCAGATAACAACCCAGTGACAACAAGTTCCAGATTAAAAACCTTAAACTATGTACTAGCATTAACGGTCATCATTGCTAGGTACCTTAAATTTCAAATCTCGAACAACCCTTTTCCCTCAACTTATTATACTAGATGAATATCCGCGTAAAACGACGGTGTATAACGGCAAATAATTATATTTGTGAAATCATGATCCTAATTCGACCCTTGATGCAAATCATGTGTTTTTAGAAATACAAAGCGCGTGTTTTTTAAAGTTAGTATAGTATGTGTTTTTGAAAAGTTGACAAAATTTAAAAAGTAATCCAAGATTCGGTGTCTAATTTAAGGGAACATTAAGAGTATTTATAGAAAACACGTTAATTTAAGGTTTTAAAAAAGAGATACACTCTTGATAAGTAGTATCCCATCACCGAGAGCCTTCACAATCCGGGCAATCCTGGACAATAAACAACAACAACACGAAACACGGGTGATAGAAAAGACAAGCTATCTCACACAACAAACAACACTTATTCATATAATTACAACTACGGATAAGCATGGGTTGCCTCCCACGAAGCGCTTGTTTAAGGTCGCTATGCTTGACCCGTCACCTGAATTTATTGGACATTAGGGAATGTTTGGAGATCCGGGACTACCAATTGTGGTACGTCCCCTCCAAAGTAGTGCTTAACACGATGACCATTCACTTTGAAATTCGGCCCGTTGGCTTGAGATAGCTCAACAGTGCCGTAAGGAAAGACTTGAGTGATGGTGAATGGTCCACTCCAACGGGATTTTAGTTTGCCCGAGAAAATCTTCAATCTTGAATTAAAGAGGAGGACTCGATCACCGACGTTGAAAACGCGATTTTTGATCTTGGAGTCATGGATTCTCTTTGTTTTTTCCTTATAGATCAATGAGTTTTCATAGGCATGATCACGAAGTTCATTAAGTTCATTGAGTTGAACTTTTCGGTGATCACCCGCAGTAGAAAGATCAAAGTTTGCTTGTTTCAAGGCCCAATAGGCTTTGTGCTCAAGCTCGATCGGAAGATGAACATGCTTCCCGTACACAAACTTGTATGGAGTAACACCCTATTGGGTGTTTTGTAAGCACTACGAAAGCCAAAGTGCGTCCATCTAAATTTATCCGACCCCCCAAAGATGCACGAATTTCCCCACGTTCTTCAAGAATTCCCCCTTTCAAACCACGATTGGATACCTCAACCTGCCCACTTGTTTGTGGGTGATACCGGTGGAGAGACGATGAGTGACTCCGTATTTAAGCATGACCTTTGTAAATTGGTCATTGCAAAAATGGGTATCCGCGATTCATTAGAATAGCACGAGGGGTCCCGAATCGGGCAAAGAAAGATTTTAAGAATTTGCATACAACTCGGGCGTCATTGGTGGGGAGCGCTTTTGCTTCAACCGATTTTGATAAAATAATCAACGCCACAGTATATATTTGTTCCTTTTGAAGAAGGGAACGTCCCCCATAAAATCAATGCCCCACCATGTCCAAGATTACACAAACTTGGATAGAGTTTGTGCAATCTCATCTCTTTTGCGAAATTTTGCCTTGACGATGACAAATGTCACATCGGTGTGACAAAGTCATGGCATCCTTGTAGATCGTGGGCCAAAAAAATTCCTGAATCGAAGATCTTTTTAGGTGTAATTGCACCGTAATTGTCCCCGGTGGGACCACTGTGGCAGCTTTAAAATGTCAAAAGCTTTTAGCCCCGAAACACAACGCCTAATTACTGATCAGCACAGATCGTTGAATAGAAGGGGTCCGTCCCAAATAAG
Organism: Tanacetum coccineum; assembly: GCA_026074375.1. Classification (NCBI taxonomy): domain Eukaryota; kingdom Viridiplantae; phylum Streptophyta; class Magnoliopsida; order Asterales; family Asteraceae; genus Tanacetum; species Tanacetum coccineum. Next base: position 44,385 of record BQNB010006483.1, on the reverse strand, counting down.
GGTTTGACGACCTTTGAAAAACTTTCTATTCTGCTAAGACGACATTTCCATTGATCAAAAAATTCCCCGCATGGTATTTTGGCAAAAATCGGCAAACCATAGAGCAGTTATCATCCACCACGAAAGGTAACCATCCCAAGTGTCCTCGAGAGAAATGTTATCCGTAATTCCATTTTCTCGAGCTCACTTAGACATGGGGATTATCAAGTCTAAGAAAGGTGGTCTGCGCGAGATTTTCTGCTCCTTTTTATCAGATAACGACATCAAATTCTTAGAGCAGCAATAATCCACCGAGTCAATCTTGGCATAGCAACCTGCTTATCAAGCGGGTACTTGAGAGCCCGAATGGTCCGTATACACTATGCATTTTGGGGACAAAGACACGATATGGCCGGAATTTCTTCGAAAGCATACACTACGGCAAGTAATTCTTTTTCCGTATTATGTGTAATGTGCTTGAGCACTCGTCATAGTTTTGCTTGCATATGTATCGGCTGGAAGTGCTTGGTCTTACGTTGCCCTAGGACTGCCCCAACAGCAAATCAACTCGCATCACACATGATTTCAAAGGGCAAGTCCCAATGGGAGCACTAGAATTGGAGCCTGGGTTAACATATCCATAAGGGTTTCAAATGCTTCGAAGACAGTCCTTCGAGAAGATAAATCAGAGTTATTCTTTTCAAGGATTGGGTCATAGGCCGGCGATTTGGAAAAACCTGAAAATATCGTCGGTAGAATCCGACATGACCGAGAAAATTGCGAATACCCTTCACGGTAGTGGGATGAGGTAATTTTGTGATGACATCAACTTTTGATTTATCAACCTCAATCCCAGACTTAGAAATCTTATGGCCAAGGACTATTCCTTCCTTAACCATAAAGTGGCATTTTTCCCAATTTAGTACAAGATTGGTGTCTTCACACCTTTGGAGCATTTGTCTAAACAGGGAAAGGCAAGAGGAGAAAGAATCACCGAAAACTGAGAAATCATCCATGAAGACTTCCATGGTTTTCTCAATCATATCGTGAAAGATTACAACCATACACCTTTGGAACGTGCCCGGTGCATTGCATAACCCAAAAGGCATGCGACGATAGGCAAATGTCCCGTAAGGGCAGGTGAAGGTAGTCTTCTCTTGATCAAGTGGGTCAATTGGGATCTGAAAGTAGCCAGAGAATCCGTCCAAAAAGCAATAGTACTCATTTCCGGCTAATCTTTCAAGCATCTGATCCATGAATGGTAAAGGGAAATGGTCTTTACGAGTTGCATCATTGAGTTTTTGGTAATCGATGCAAACTCGCCATCCCGTAACCAACCTAGTGGGTATTAATTCATTTTCTTCATTTTTCACCACGGTTATGCCTCCCTTCTTAGGGACACAATGAACCGGGCTCACCCAGGGACTGTCAGAGATAGGGTAAATTAACCCTGCATCAAGAAGTTTGATAACTTCTTGCTTAATAACCTCATGGATTTTGGGGTTAACCCTTCTCTGATGTTGAACTACGGGTTTGGCATTTTCTTCCATCAAAATCTTATGGGTGCAAAACTGTGGATCTATCCCCTTAATATCAGAAATCTTCCAAGCTATGGCATGTTTGTGTGACTTAAGAACCTTGATCAGGGCGGTTTTATCCTCATCTTTCAAGTTTTTAGCGATTATGACGGGTAATTTGTCATCACCCTCCAAAAACGCATACTCAAGATGGGATGGTAAGTCTTTGAGTTCAAGGTCGGGAGGATCTTCACATGAAGATTTAATCTCTTCAGGTACATTTATTTCACAAACTGGTGACGGAGGGAGATTTGGGTCACTATTGATTACACTTAACAATTCCTCAAGGTAAACAGTATCTCCCTCAGAATCATAGATGCCGTCAACACCTGGTGGTATTGAATCATCATGTTCAAGAAATTCATCGATCTCTTCCATTAGAAAATCACTTCCTCCGAAGGGAGTGAAAGATGGAGAGCGAGAATCGATCGTAAGATCCGAAGTAGAAGTGGGATTGCCACTTTTAGAAATTTCAAGTACTTCTTGAACATATTCTTCACAAGCAATGTCAATAACATCGACTCGGTTAACCGATTCAATGATATTGTAGGAGAAAGTCTTAGTATCACCAACTTTGAAGGTCACGGATTGGTCATCGTGCCTAAGGGTCATTTGTTCACCGTGAACATCGATCAAGGCACGTGCCGTCCTCAAGAAAGGTCTTCCTAAGATTAAGGGAGCCCGAGGATCGGCAACGTAATCAACGACCACAAAATCGGCAGGAAAGAAGAACGTTCCAACTTTCACGAAAACATCCTCGGCGATGCCGGTTGGAGTAGAAATCGTTCGGTCGGCAAGTTCAAGTATCATTCGGGTTTTGGTCAAAGCTGGGAGACTTAGTTCTTTCCAAATGGAGAGAGGCATTAGGTTGATGCTTGCACCGAGATCGGCCAAGGCTAAGCATTCATTCATCTCCGGAAAATCACACGGTATAAGAAATCTACCGGGGTCTCCAAGTTTCTCGGGAAACTTTTTTAGGATAACCGCCGAGCAATTTTCGTTTACCGGTGTCTTTGTCAACTCAATTATCTTATCCTTGTCATTGAGGAGCTTTCTAAACATTGGTGCAAATTTGGGCATGTGTAGGAGAGCGTCCGCGAAACTTAGCTCGAAATGGAGATTCCGAAAAATCTCCATAAATTTTGAAGCTAGAAGATCGTCTTTTTCACGAAGCTTTTCTTTGTTGGCCCTTGAAGGATAAGGCAAGGTTTGTTTAGTCTTTGAAACAACAACAGGTTCACCAATTTGGTCATTAGTTTGGACCACCGGTGGTTGGATGTTTTCGGTGCTTGGTTGCACCGTATCCTTTATCACATCGGGTTCATTTTCCGTCTCTTTAGGAGGAGGAGGAATTTGAGGTCCTTTATACGAAACACCACTTCGGGTAGTGATTGCTTTCACATCACCTTTCGGGTTAGCAATGGTGTTGCTTGGAAGAGAACCCGAGCCCGAAGTAGAAGCAGTATTACTATTCACGAATTTGGTGATCAGGTCCGTTATATTTGCCATTTGATTTTGCATATTTTGCATAACCGCGTCATTAGCTTTGACGTAGTTATCAAAATCGGACTTAGACACACCTGGTGTTGGATGAGCTGGAGCGGGAGCTTGGTATGGTGGAGCTTGAAAAGTCGGGGGTCGATTAATCTGGGGTTGGTAAATTTGTCCTTGATTGAAATTATTACCCCGATTTTGGTTAAAATTGTTCCCCCGATTTTGGTTGTTTTGATGGTTTTGCATAGGAGGAAAACCGGGAGGTCGAATTTGGTTTGCGACCATCTGAGGTCGGTAACCGGTATTTCCTTGGTTGTAGTTAACTGCGGCGGCTTGTGACACGTATTCTTGAATATTGTCCCGATAGTCATTGGTGGCTGGACAATTTTGGTAAGAATGACCACCACCGCAAGTTACACAACTTTGCTCAACCGCTTTTACGGGAGCGGGAGCTGGAGTTTGGTTTTTCTTATCGAGAATCAATGCTCTAACCATATCTTTTAGCTCAGCAACATCGGATGAAACTGTTGTAATTAAGACATATCCAGTACCCTCAAAAACGCGCGTACTCAAGATGAGGTGGTAAGTCTTGTGCTCAAGCTCGGGGTGAGTTCATGGAGTTCATCACTCGATAGGTTCATCTGCCTTAAGGTTCCTTAATTTTGTTTCTGATGGAGGAGGGTGGAAGTTCGGGTCAGAATTAAGCAATCTTTCAAGGGTGAGAAGGTCTTCTTCCGGATCGAAGTCGGCATCATCAATTCCTGGGGGAATTGATTTGCTAGTAAGACAAGCTTCAATTTCTTCCAAAATGAAGTCACCTCCCTCAAAAGGAGTGAGAGATGAGGGAGAAGTAGAAAGGATTCAGATTCAGATTGGGGTGGGATTGGCCACTTTGGATTATTCAAAAATCATAGTACTCTTGAGCAAACTCCTCACAAGCTACATCGATAACATCGACTCGGTTAACCGATTCAATAGTATTGTAGGAGAATGTCTTAGTATCACCAACTTTTGACATGTTATGGTTGGTTCATTCATGTCGAAGGAGTCATTTGTTCCCGGTGAACTATATCAAAGCTCGTGCCGTCCTCAAGAAGGGTCTCTCGAGAATCAAAGGAACCCGAGGATCGGCAATATAATCAACGACTACGAAGTCGGCCGGAAAGAAAAATGTACCAACTTTTACGAAAACATCCTCGGCAATGCCGGTAGGAGTAGAAATCGTTCGGTCGGTAAGTTCAAGTATCATTCGGGTTTTGGTCAAATCTAGGAGATTTAGCTCTTTCTATACGGAAAGAGGCATTAGGTTGTGATGGCTCTGCACGAGAATCGGCCTAAGGTAAGCATTATCATCTCCGGAAAATTCACACAGTTAAGAAATCTACTAGGGTCGCCATTTTCTCGAGAAACTTTTTGTGGTAACCAATGAGCAATTTCCATTCACTGCGTCTTGATTAAGTCATTTATCTTATCTTTCTTATGTGAAGCTTCCTTATACGTTGGTGCAATTTTGGTGGCATGTGTAGTGAGTGCATCTGCGGAAGCTTAGCTTGAAGTGGAGATTCTAAAAAATTTCCATAAATTTCAAAGCTAAATGATCGTCTTTTTCACGAAGCTTCTCCTTGTTAATCCTTGAAGGATAAGTTATGGTCGGTTTAGTCTTTGGAGCAACAATGGGTTCATCATTTTGGGTCTGGACCTCCGGAGGTTGGATGTTTTCGGTGCTTGGTTGCACAATATCCTTTGTCACCTCAGGTTTGTGTTCAATCCACTTAGGTAGAGAATGAAGGCGGAGGGAATTGAAGGTCCAAATAGAAACTCCACTTCGGGTTTGATGATGGCTTCATATAACTCTGAGTTAGCAACGGTGTTGCTAGGAAGAGAACCCGAGCCCGAAGTAGAGGCGGTATTGGCATTCATGAATTTGGTAAGCATGTCCGTTAAATTGTAACACCCCCATTTTTACAATATAGCAGCGGAAGCTATTCTTGGGGTACTTACTTCAGGGATTCATTCAAAATCATAATCACTTAAAACAACTTTAAAAGAGACGTTGTTGGAAAATTTTAGTTATCATTCATTATAATCAGAGTTTTTACAAAATGCAGGTCCCAAAATCTAAAACATTATGTTTGAATGATAACAGTTCAGCCATCTTCGAGTCCATGCCACTCCGTACCGCAACTTGCTCAATTACCTGAGATAAACATGCTAAAAAGGGTCAACACAAATTGAAGTGAAATTATAGGTTGTAAATGTATTAATTGTATAAACACAATTATTATGAAAATGATATTGTTATGATCTTGGGTCATGTTATTATATACCCGTTATTAGTAATAACTCGCAATAATCTTTTGTTAACAATGGTATTATCCCGTTATTGCCTTGTTTGGTCTGATTGGTCTTGTTCTCGTGTCATCATACAAAGTCAATTTAACGACTTGAAGTGCTCCATAATATCATCATATTAACATCCAAGTCAATTGAATCGCTCGAAAGTATATTTAACGTCTTGTAGGATTATTACTCTGTCATTTATATCCAAAAGTACATTAAATGAATCGTAAGTCAAATTTTAATGACTTGTTGGATTTATGAAAATCCTAAGATTAATATCCAAAGTCAATTTAACGACTCGAAGTCAAATTTAATGACTTGTAGGATCTATGATACTAACAGATTAATATCCATAGTCAATTTAACGACTTGAAGTCAAATTTAACGACTTGTAGGATTTATAACTTAGACATTGATTGTAATGATACATCAGATTAGCATATAGTCTGGTAAAACACTTGTATCCGTACTTTATAGCATGTATCCCCCTCACGGGTTTATGAAATAATTAAAGAGATTAAAATTGAGGCTATGAACTCACTAAGTCATTGAAAAGTAATCACATTGTTATAAGATAAAAGAGTATGTAAAAGAGTTTGTAACGAGCATGTATCCCCCTCGCGGGTTTATAAAACATGTAAAATGAGTAAAGGCGAGGTTATGAACTTCACCTGATAGGTAGATGTAATATATATTCCAAAATGAAAGCTGACGACCTTATCACAATCTTAACGGGGATAGTTGATATAGCAAAATGATAGTAAACAGCCACGTCACACAACCTGAGTAGAATATGTCAAGTCTTAGGAAGATTGTACTTTAGAACTTTGGTTTAAGAGTTATGAGTTTGATTGAAGAGTTTGGAATTATTGTATCACCGTTCGGGCCATCATAATTCAGAAGTCATTCAGTAAACGTTTGAGGAGCTAGGGCACTTTAAATCGTAAACCCAACAACTCAGTCAGAACGTAATACCAAGATGAAACCTCTTAATATGAAGCTCCCTAGTATTGTGATACGATATCATCGGTTTTAAGTGTTTTATTCAATATCTGGAAAAGTTAAGCACGAGAAGCGTTAATTAAAGTTACGTCAGGTGATGTTTTGAATATGATTTTACACTTTTTCAAAATGTTACATTTTAGACCCTAGGGTTTGGAAAATTGCAATTAGGCCCTTGGAGTTTGCATTTTTATGACTTTGGTCCTTCAACTTTTAAAGATATACCAAGTAAACCTTGGACTTTGAAAAGTGACATAATATACCCCTGTAGTTATAACTTTGATAAAATGACACTTTTAGTCCTTTTAGCTATAAGTTTCTGAAAGTTACGATATATACCCCTTGCATGGATTATAATTACAAAACATGTCCAAATTGCCATGCAAGCTTATTTTAACATTTCATTAGACATTTATAAGTTATAATAAACTAAAATATGAAGATTTAATGCAACACAAGTTTAAAATAACGATTCGTTAAGCTAGTAAGTAAAACGGGTCAAATTAGGGTTTCAAAACGTAAACGTGCGGGTTTTAAGATCAAATTTCTTCATTAATCAATAAAGTGGTTATTTTAACATTAGTTAAGCATGCTAGGATAGATTATAACAATATTTAATCATTATAACATTTAGTTTTAAGAAAAACATAAAATTAGGGTTTCGGGTGTACGTTTTTGGATCAAAATGAAAAATGAGCATGAATTGAGTTATGAAACTTTAACAAGAGTATATTTAGGATTATATGAACATTATAAGAGTATAGGAGCAGAAGTAGAATATCTAGAACTTGGGTTTGAGCTTCAAGGATCAAAAATGGTGGAAACGGGTGGTTTCGGGTAGTATTTCTACTCGTACGCCTTGTATTTTGTTCCCGGGGCTTCAAATCTTCAATGCTTTGCTTGAATGATCTTCTTATATGATCATAGGATCATATGGAGCAGATAATGTTTGCTCAATTGGGTTATAGAAAGAAGAAGTGGGGGATGAGTTAGAATGAAGTATATGTGCTCCTATTTATAGTAATTTTGGAACTTGGTGACTAAGGATGCTAAGAGACCAGGTGAGGGACCACAGGGGGTATGTGGAGAGCTAGTGGGATGGAGTAATAATGAAGGCTAGGAGCCAAGGTGGACGGTGGTTCTAGATGTTTTCGGGGTTGTTTAGTTTGATTTATACATGGTTGTTTTTGGACCGGCCAACATCAGTCTCGGATAAAATGGTTTGCCATTTACAAACCGTTCAATTCTGTTGGAAGCTCAAACACGAGCATTGTTAGATATTTTGAGTCCTCTACAACGTTTAGTTTTACATATTTGGGGGTTACAATAGAAAAATTTATAGATAATAGCCATTTACTACAGGTGTGCAGAATCTGCGTACCTTTGCCATTTCGGCTGTAACTAATTCATCCGACGTCGAATCGGGTTGATTCCACCGGCAAAATGATCACAAGACATAGGGATACAACCTAGTGTTTTCACTTAATATCCATATCCTATTGATATTTCTCAGATCCTATGTTTTATAGACATGAATCCGTAATCCGGATTCTGAACTAGGGCCTAGTTTTAGGTTTTAGGGTTAAAACTAGATTAGGGTTTTCTGGGTTTAATTCTTGAATATTGTTGTTGAAATGATGATAGGATATGATTGTTAATGTTGTAATTTAAGTTATTACAACTTATTTGAGTGTTGGTTTGGGGTTATGATGGATAAAAACCAAGAAACGGGTCATGATTTACTATTTTGCTCGGGTTAGGGTTTCTGACTTTTGAATTAGGGTTTTGAGTGTAAAAATGTGTATGAAAGCTTATGAATAGAATAATTAGGGTTTACACATTGTAAATTGAGTGTATTAGCTTGCACAAGAGTGGCGGTGAAGAAATTGGAGGTAAAACGGGGGTAGAACAACTATTTTAGATATCGTGCATTAATGACTTGTATATTAAGCTTTGAAAGACTTGTACCTTTCTTTGGAGGGAATGTATATTCATATGATATGTTATGTTACTTGTACCTATGCTTTAGTAGCCTGTACATTCTCTTTAGATATTAACCCTTCATGGAATTTAGGGTTTAGAGGTATACGATAACGGTTTAAAGCCCGTTTTGATATAACGTTGCGAATGGTACATTATAGGAATAATGTACTTTGTAATAAGAATATGATGATATTGACTGACTTGTTTGGATATCTTGCTTGAAATATATGAAGAGATAGGATTGCAATAGATTGGGTGCGTGAGCTCATTCTTTAAGTTATGTATAAGTTTCATGACTTTATGATATATTGTACAATTGCAAGCAATGTAATTAAGCGAATAATTTCCCCCGTACAATTGTGATATTAGTTAAAATAGATTTTGAATACTTGATGATAATTTCTTAGGGCTGTTAAGTTCTCCATCCCTTAAAGAAATATCGTCCGAGATTTAATTGAAACTCTATAGTGGTATTGTTAAGGGAATTGATGTATGGGCATGAATTTGATTTTTTATGTTAGGCTAAGCAAGGTTACAAGTCCACGTGTGTGATGCATTTATAATTATGTTACGTATCATAATTATAATTACCTCTTTTCACACGTCTACTTATTTCCAAGACTACACCTCTTGATGACAGCTAATTTAATTTCTTCAGATTTTGATAGAATCTGGGTGGATGGAATACATTGCGCCACTCAGATCATAAGGAATCGTTATTCATTAACCTTTAAAAGTCAACATCGAATAAGAATGCTATCACAAGTCTGTGTCAATCATTTTCCATACCTAGTGTATTGAAACTCTTTTGCCATTGTCTTAGATCCTTGTGTGTTTCTTGTTATTAGGTTGCAGGAATCTATACAGAGAATTTTTTTATAGAATACGGAGAGATCATGGAATGGTGATGTCAAGGATATGATTATGAATTTGTAAGAGGGTTTGCTAATAGTAATGAGTACAGATTCTTGGAAACTGAACAGATGATGAATGGTAATAAGATAATGATTAAGGATTATTTGTAAAACTGGAACTCAGCCGCAGAATTGACGAATGTCAGTCACTTTGAGAATTTACCGAACTAGTCAGTTTTTTGTTGGCACCGATACTAGTTGGTAACCGATAAGCCAGGTCTTAACAAAAAACATGGGCTGATCATTGTGGTTATGGACAACTTTTGTGGGCCTTAAGTGTGGACACGTTATCGGATTAATTCGGGCATAACAGATTATGTGATTAACCATTGTACATTAAAACTAAATTCGGCTAAATGATTCACTTGGGATGATTTTTTGCCATATTTAGTTGTTAATGGATACATTTGAGATTAAATGCTTATCGGTTGCATTCGGGGTTTATAATGACAATGTGACAAAGTGATGAGACCGAGATCAATTTGGATAAAGAATCATGAAACTTAAAGGCTAGATTTTTGAATTAATCTTTTGTGACTACGGAGTTGATCAGGTATCACTTATTTGAGATTGAAGTAGCATTTTACGAAGGCGTGATCTTATTTTATCTTGAAGTCGGGGTTGGCTGGATGCATGACTTTCAATGATAACTTGCTCGAGCTTAATTTAAGTTGAAGACTTGGTTTATCTAGTTTCCAGCAGTCAAGGGGTGGATGGTTGATGACCTGGTTAACTATCACTTAAAGGAGTTACGTTGTAGTACTCAGTGTCACACGCTAAGACGTTGTGGATAATCGCAAGAGGTGATGAAAGTCTCATACTTTGGGAGGGGTATGGAGTACTTAGAGATTTGCTTGGAGCACAAATTCTCCACACCGTTCTTCCAACATTAGCGCAAGCTTAAGTCACAAGAACGGGAAATTCTACTTTTGTCTCAAGTTTGGTATATTGGGTTTACTTCATCAGTGGTCACTTCAAATAGCCTACAAAACGGTTGGTAAAATGATAGCCAAAGAGAGGGTATGAGTAGAGATTTGATCAGCAATTGATTCTCACGGATTAGATCTGAGCTAATTTATTCTTCACACAAGTACTCAAGTAAATGTGCGTCCAAGGTGTTGCTGATTCCGACGTGTCGAAACCAACAAGGGGGAAGGAGTAGATTCACCCTTGAGTCTTTGCCTTGAAAGCTTGACATAGGACATCTTTCTTGAATTTTTTTTAAGTTAGGCCATGCCGGGAAGACGAATGTCATAACCGCAGAGAATATCAGCGCTTTAACTTGTGGCTTTTGGGTGCATTTCTTCAGACACATGGGGGAAGCGATATCTTAAGAACTTTAGTATGCATTATTTGAATCTCCAAGGGGGAAACGTTGTGAGAAGAATTATTTAAGCGTGAGAAGATACGTTGCTGATCCAGATAATGCTTACCCCAAACGATCAATCACTAAGCTTATTCTTAAAGGGGCAGTAATATTTGATGTGGTATCCTACCAATTCCGCTGTGCACTTAATTATTCTAAGCCTGTAAGAAAGCTTTAAAACTGCTCAAGAGAAGATTGCTAGTTTGGGGGGAAGCTTTGAATGCTTCAAAATTAATAATATGCGGCATGAATTAGGGGGAAGCTGATTCATTGCTAGTTTAGGGGGAAACTTTGAAAGCTTCTAAATAAAGATCATGTGGCACGAATTAGGGGGAAGCTAATTCAGAAGCTTCTCCTTAACCAGAAGTGTATGAGTTACTTAGTTCGTGCCTATTACAGTATTTCTCCTACAAGGTACTACAAAGATGATTTATGTTGGAGTGCAGACTTGAAGTCAAACACCACAGAAGACGTCATCAGTATTGGAAGCTTCATGGAAGTTCTTGTTCTTAATCATTATGTACTTGTTAGAAAATTATTGTAAGTAATTATGTATATCGTCCCGTGGGGGAAGATTCTTAGGAATTCACTTTACGTGACGACATTTACAGAATTACCAATGTTTACCATATCACCACACACAGGGACTAGTATAGTCAACATAGGATTCTTATGCAATGTATGGTGGTATAAATACCCCTCTATGGCTTCCATAGAGGGGTTGAGTCTTTTGTATCTTCCATTTTTATACATCTTATTTTACATTTAACTTTCTCTCTCTACTCTCTCTCACTAAAATAGCTATCATGTGGTTTGACTCACCAAGACCACCGGATCATAGTTTTCGTGTTTTTGTCATGAAAGACATCATTCTGAGCAACCTGAATCCATTAATGACACATACACGATGGAAAAGGTTGATAGTAATGTCATTCCTGATTCATAAGATATGTGTGATAATGAAGGAAATGATGACCAAAATGCTGAAGAACATGAAGATGAGCGTGTTGTGCTTGCTAATTTATTTGCGAATATAAAACTTGACACTGATAAAAACAAAAAGATTCAAAAGCAATTAAAGAAAGCAAACACATCACTCGCTCATGAATTGAAAGAGTGCAAATCTGCTCTTGCGGAGTCAAATGACATTCGAGATAGATGCAGAAGTGCACTTCATCACCAAGAGACTGGGCTTGAGAAGTACAAAACGTATAAAAATTGTACAATTGAAAAAGAAGAGGTAGAACATAAGTTAAAAGAAACTCTTGATTTATTAGCTCAGTAGAAAATTGATTCAAAAGAAGCTTTGAAAACACAAGCATATGAAACCTTTCAAGTTAAAGAGAAAAACGCTGAGTCAGTAAAACAGAGTTCCTTAGAACATATAAGATATGACCGTCTTCAAAAAGAAAAATCAAAATTGCAACATGATTTCAAAATCAGATAAGAAAAAGACATTGACAAATTGATTTCTTTGAAAAACCAAGTAAAGTTTTTAAACGACGTTGTTTATAAAAGAAATCAATTTGTTCAAACCATTCATATGCTAGCTCCTAATCTGATTTCATCATATAATGGTAGACCAAGTTTTGTAAATCCTAAGTACCTCAAGAAAGCTCAATCTAAAAAACCATGTTTATATAAGATTCCATATGACAAAGTTAATCTTGCTAATTTATCTTTTATGATTCTTCTAAAAAATTATTTGTGTTAGCCATGGTGGTAAAAAGTTGTCTTTCAAGGCTCGTGTTTTTAAGGAATTTGACAAAAAAAGATTTAAAAGCTATTCAACCATCTAAACTATGGAATACAACTCTTTAAATAGAAACACGGGTAATTATTTGAGGGGGAAACGTGTCATCTAAATTATTTTTATAACAGTCTTTCAAAATAGTCAAGGTTTACAAGGATAGAGTTTTGCTAATTACGGATCACAATTTTCCAGGGGAGTTATTTATATTAATACAGGGCTTTGATGTCATTTGTTAAAACTTTGTGGACTTATTTACAATTTAAGACTTAGTGAATTCAGGCTATAAACTACAAACGACCAATATTGACAACACCCCATAGTTTCAAAAAAGGCTTAGGAGTGTTTGGAATAAATCTCATTGTTTAAACGACCTTGAAGTGTTTCTGATTCAATTAATGCTCCCTTAAACGGTCAATCACTATGCTTATTCTTAAAAAAGGAGTAGAAATATTTGATAAAAGAGGTACACATAGATAAGATGATACCTTTAGATAGTCATTATCCTGCAGGAAGAAATGTTTACATCCGAGACTTAGTTGACTTTGGTATTATCATTTTTGCTATTTAGAGGGAATAATTGTGTAATCGAGCCTTGCTAACCTTGGGGTTTCATTTTATATCATCCTATCTTGTAAGGGAGAAATACGCTCTATCAGGGGACTAATTGCTTTTGGTGTTACAGGGTTTCGAAATTTTGTGTACTTTGGATATTTAGGCTATATACATCAAGTCTTCTTAGTGCTGACATGACAAGAAGATTTTGAATCTACTTAAGAAATGATTGTTGGTTCGGGGGAAGCTATGACAACTTCCATCTGGAGAGTATCGAGACACACTATAGATTGCTAACATAGACAAAATGATTGTGTCACTTTCAGTTTGAACATTTCAGGTCATGTCTCATACATAATCTTGTACATCAATAAGTAGTGTGGTAATCAGTGTTATGTGTCAGTTTATGAATTTTTCATGAGTTTCTCATTAAACTCCAAATCATTTATAAACTCATCATAACTGGACACAAACTTAATCCTTTTAAATTGGGGGGAGCATTAGATGTTCCGACATCGGTTGTATTTAATCGACCACATTTTCTCCTCAATTTTCTAACATATTTAAAATAAATATGAGAATCCTAAATCTCAAAGGGTTTAAAATTTTTGATCAGGGGAGAGAATGTGATTTAAATATTAAATCTGATAAAAAAGTGATCTATTAAGACTCAAGCAGGTACTCCTCTCTCCATGTGCTATACAATTTCAAAAATTAACGCACTTGTTGAGGGGGAGCGTTTCTAAATAATCAAAACAATCGAGGTACAATGGCTTTGATATCTATATCACAAGTACCTTGGTTGATTTTCAATTGGTTTTAAGGCGAAGAGAACAGTACCAAAAGACCGACCCTGCACTTACTTTATCGGAGTTATAAGGATGGTATGGTTAGGTACATGTTCCCATGATCCCGCCAGAGCCAGAGGGATCTACCCAGGGACAATCCACTAGTTAGTGTAGAAGTCCTTAGGTATGATACAAAAAAGGAGTAAAGTGTGAGTAAGGGAAGAGTGCCGACTGAGATGGAGCTAGTACTGGAATAAACCCAACAAGGTACTAGTAATGAAGTCTCGGTATGCACTGAAGGGGTTGAAGAATGAAAAAGAAATGTTAAGATAAAGGGTGAAAAGAAAGCAGCCCTCCTTAAACATTAGGCAGAAACCGGGTCAATACATATGCTGTCAGAATCACATGGTTGATTGCTGACATTGAAGACAAGTATCATGGACCCAGTGATACGCTGCACAACCCTCCCTAGCCACTCAAGATCCCTCAAAGGATTCTTGTTTCATTTCTCACAGAGATCAATACATTTCTATCGTCTCTCTCACTCCGAGTTAGATGATATTAAAAAGGTGGCAGTCTGCTCCAGCCTCCGACTACTAAAAACCAAAAATGCACTATTGAGTCTAGAGCCATGAGATCATCCACATATCTCGCTAGGACACTAATTCAACTTACATTTGTTATTCACACACTGTGAAAACAAGTAATATCATAAGAGTCCTACGCATTATCCTCGTGGTATTGCCAGAACATCCGAGTGATACGTAAGTATTCACAATGACGATGGAAATCCTGCTAGAGCCAACATCAAACAAGCTCTACGGTAGGTGACATGTGAAGTCCATCATGGATTAAACTTGTGACACCTGGAAAGCAACAATGGTGCGATTCTTTATGAATCAAACTTATTGAAGGAAGTAAATTGACATTGGATGGAAAACTATGTTTTTATGATTAAAAACTCTCAAAGTGTCACAAAAGCGATTTCACGAGAGACACAACGATTGATTTTTAAATCTATTTTTCTGTTCAATCAGTGAGACTGTAACTCACTGGTTTATCATTCCGTGTTGTGCTGCTTTAAGAGTTCCGGTATTATGAACGGTAGTACAACTGCGAACCTGTCAAGGGAGATTCTTCGAAGTCTTCCTAATCAAGCCCCCCCCCCACCCAGCCCCCCCTCCCCCCCCCGTATTTATACTGATCAACGGGGAACCTTGGTTCTTGCAACCTAATTCAACGAAAGTGAACAAAGACACTTTCGTTTGTTTATTACTATCATATAATTGCAGGAATCCTAAAGGTTGCAGCTGCTAGCTAGAGATATGTCAACTTACAACCCCATGCTTACACTTCATATTCCTAATCTAAGCTATTATGATAGCTGAAAGACCTACAACACAGCTTCCGCAACTCTGATGCTTGCTATCATGATCCAGAAAGGTATGAGCATGCCGGTCCGAAGGTTACAACATTACATGGAGGCAATACTTCACAACAAGGATGATTAAGAGATTTACTATGGGTGATGATCTCAAAGAAAGCTCAAAGATCACACAAGTTAAAGGAACTATGCTTTAAGATCACTACTTGCCGTACAAAGATAGCACTTGAAGAATCAAATACTACGAGTTAGAGTCAAAGATAAACTCATAAAATGCTAGGATTCAAATTGTATTTTCTGGGGTGACCTCCCTTAGGGGGAGATTGTTAGGATTAAGAAAAAGACTCAGTCACCCCATGTATTTTCATGTTTAGCGTAGCTTGTAGTTTTGTTAGTAATCATATGATTTATGGTGTTGGGTCGGGTCTTTACCCACTGTAAGCCCACACCATAGCCTATTTTAAAGGTGTTTTATAAGACATATTTAAACCCTCTCCACACATGGAGATGGTGTTGGAAGAATTCATTTCACACACACAGATCATCACAAGTGTGACAAGGCAATAACACTAGGAGAAACAATCTAGGGAGTAATACATGATTAAATAAACACAGTCTTTTATCTTATTGTTATCACCAGTAGCGTAAGTATTATTTAGTTTAATAGCTAAAACCAACCAACCTCTCCAATATATGATTTACTTTCTTTCCATAAAACATAAAAATACAAAAAGAATCTTCCCTCAACCCTTAGAATTCTGTTAGACCGTGATCAAGCCTTCCCAACCTATTCCTCGAGTGAACGATAAACAATCATGAGTCTTGCCTATACTACACTACAACGATTAGGTACACTGCCTAGGGAGTTGTAAAACTTCTTGTGTAGAAGTCCTACGACGACCGCACATCAAATGTGAATGTCTTGCGATTGAGCTTTCCAAACGAACTGAACATGTTAGTAAACAAGATTATAATGAGCTTTTAAAAAGTTCTTCAAAACTAGAGTAACACTCATTTTCTCTTGAACTTGCTTTACAACAATGTCAGGAACAACTTAAAAATGACATAGTTTGGAAACAACGAGAATCATTTTCATTTCGAGATCAAAATGAACAATATTTTATAATACAAGATTTGAAAGCTCAATTACAAGACAAAAACATTTCCATAAGTGAGTTAAAGAAACTCATTGAGAAAATGAACAGAAAATATATGGATACTAAGTTTGAAAAATCATCGGTTGTTCGATAACCAAATGCGTTTAAATTTAAAAAAACCACCAATCTTGGGAAAACCGTCTCCTTTCTAAAATTCTCCATTTTCAAAATCAAGGTTTTCTCCCATGACTAATGTAAACCAGAATTTATCAAAACCAGTCACTGATGATGTGTCATTTTATACACTATTTCGGAGTCATTTAACCCCCTAAATCATGCAAATATTCCTAGATTACGTGCTTAATCGTTTGTTTTCAGGTTTTTAGCACTTGGATGGCTTTTGGAGGAAATACACGTGACTTGGGCTCATTTGGAGAAGAAACGGACAAGATTACGGACCTACACCAAATCTCGTGATGACTTTTGCAAATAGTGGCTGGAGACGGCGTCGCAAGCATAAAGTGACGCCGTCGTGATCAATCTAGTGACGACGTCAGGATTATGGCGACGGCGTCAGGATGTGGCCTACTTAAAAAGGATCTATAATCGTCTACATGGCGACGGCGTCAGGAGCACAAAGCGACGCCATCCCGTCGACAAGTCTATAACTATAAATCCTTTTTTAGGGTTTTAGTGTGTAACTTTGGGATAATTTTATATAACCCTAGGGAGACGAACCCTAGTCGTTTTAGGAGCTTTATAGGTTGTTTTTAAGGCCTCAAAACCCTATTGTACTACCTTGAATCCATGTTTTAATCAAGTGAGGTATTTATCTTTAATCATTCAATATGTCTATGTGTTGTTTGATTAATTTATCTTCTTGCTTTATTCATAACATGCGAGGCTAAACCCTCCTTTGTATTTATCTATGATTGCATGAAACTTATGTTGTAGATCCATTTGATGTTGCTTCTTGTTGATGAATGTGCGCGTTAGGATTTAGAAAACCAGCCTTTGTCTGTATCGTTGTTGATATGTCTAGGGAAACGCGATTAGTGTAGAAAGGATACCATCGGGTAACAGTCTTCATACTACCTTACCCCCTTATATGGTTGATCCCTCTTAAGTTATTTCACATGCATTTAATATACTCTTAGGGGCCTTGTAATAGTCTTCATACTACCTTACTTGTGCGTTGCCTTAACAGAATATTAAATAAACGGCGGGTTGGTGTAATCCATTCATGCCCTAGGAAATACTTACACAGTATTCTTTTTTATTTAATTTCACATGATGATCACGTAATATCCTTATTGAATCATCCCGTTATACATCATAATATTTCTTCATGATAGAAATATCAGGAGTCTGTTTCTTTTCCTTCTATGCAGTTTCTACATATGATATATAAGCTAAACAATCTTTCATCCCATATTAGGTAGTCTTCATAACATATATTAACCTTAAATCGCTACTTCCTTGATCTTTGTAGATGGTGATCGTTCCTTCATTCGAAAATACAGCTTTACTAATCTTTCTATCGCAGATGATTCTTGCCTCAATATTTAGCCAACAATTCCGTACTAATTACCATAACGAATCCACCTAAATGAACAGGAACTAACTTTACCAGATTTCTCCGTTCCATCAATACTAATAATAATAATAATAAATAAATAAATCATCACATCAAATTTATTCTTTCAATAACCCATACCATTGTCCGCATTCTTTTGACGAATACGTCGACCTTACGGTGTCCACAAGAACCAAAACTTCCACAAGTTATCTGTACGGTGCAACCTCAAACAAAGTGATTTAATCTTCTACACTGGTAACAAGTTTTCGTGCCAACTTTACATCATCCTACTATATTCATATTTAATTTTACACAAGTGAGGTAAGAATTTATATTTTCCTTCCTATCTAACATGGAACCAAACTTTGGACTCCTGGATTGGATCTGCTATTCACACCTTCCCATTCTTGTATTTATCTAGTCTAATTTCAAGCGACTTGTTTTCGTTCTTACCAACAACTTTAGCTATCTCTACTCCTTGTATGAAACTTCTTGGTGCTTAAATTCTCACAAACTTTTATAGATTTTGATGAGGATCGCATAGTGAACGACTGATCCTTCTTTCCTCGGTAGATACTTGTAATTATACAAAACGTTATAACTCGGTTAATTTCCTTACATACCCCTGAACTAAATTAGCTCGCTGCTTCAAGTTTAGAATATCTTTTTTTGAAAGCTTATCTATGTAACCTCGTGGATAAAACTTCTTCCCCATCGCCTTTACCGATTTTTCTCAAGACGACTCACTTACTTTAAAAGTATGCCTGACCACCTTCACTAATTTCACCAATCTGAGCAGCAAATACCTATTTGTTTTTTTGCGAATTGAGCCAAATTTTAAAAACCGTTGAGCTATTTAACAATTTTTAACTTAATTTCAGGACAGTTCTTGTTTGATGAAATGTGAAATTTAGTTAGATTCAAGTTGTTACTTAGCTTAAGATTTTGATGAAATTTTTTTTAGGACGGGTAAAGCTTACTCCATCAAATCTAATCACTTGATAGTTTCAACTTTCAGTGGTATTCACCATTGTAGCATAAGCTGTTGCTACAATACTCAAGTCAGAGTTTGATTTCTAGTTCTTTCGTCATAAATTTTACTTACATTGGTAAATCTTAAATTATGCCAAGCCAACTTAGTGGTGAACTTCCTTTAGAAATGAGCAACTTGACATCTATTAAGTTCATAAACTTTTCTACTAATGCATTAGCTGATTTGCCCAAGTCGGTCTTCAGTTGTGAGAGAACAATTTTACCTTTTCTTTTCCTAAGAATTAATCTTGGTTCAAATGGGAAGTTGATCATACTTGATGTTACTGGAAATCATTGACCGCGGGGTCAAAAGATTGAAGAAAACAAATCCAATTTCCATCATTGAGGTCCGATGGAATATGCGACGAGGTTATGAATTCACATGGAAGCGCGAGAACAAAATTGAACGCAAGTATCCGTACCTTTTCGCGATGCTTCGTCTTTAGAAAGAGCGAGTTGAATTTCAGGACGAAATTCATTTTAACGGGGAGATACAGTGACCACCGTCTAAACCCACGTTGGTGATCGATAGTATTTTATAATGTCTTTGGATAAAACTATGCTTGTTAAGTTAGTTTTACGTCAGTCGGGTCATGTTTTCGCTTTGTGTTCCCTTTGCTTTAGGCACCCTCGCGTTATGAACATACTTCGACCTACAATTTCAGTTAACATCAACTAAATATTAATAATATGCTCAAACTATTTTAAAATAGTTAGTGTCACTCACACTTAAAAACTTAGTCTATTTTTTTTTACGTGTATACGTCTTTTTTAGGTATAACTCAGTCATGCCAAGTAGAGAGCATGTGCAATAAGTGCTTGTGCATAGGACCTCACATATTAAAGGGCATCCAAAATTTTACCCATATTTAAGTATCTAATCTCATTTTCACCCATAGGCCATAGCTGCATATAATCAGTTTTGTAGTGTATTAATCATATTATATATGCTTTTACTTCACGAAATTCTTTTCTAGTGATTTGCCTTATTTTCTAAAGATGCTCATTTTTTAGATGTGAATTTTGGTTTGATATGATATTTGCTTTGAAAATAAATTAAGACGTACATAATTTATGTAATATGATTTTATTTAGCCACCGTTGTTTTAGTTCTTTTAAAAGAGTTTTTGCAACAATATAATAAGGCTTTTATTTATATATGTCTAAATTATCGTGTTCGAGGCATGCTTTCTAGTTTCGATACAGGGCCATCAAAATCAATGAGACGGGTCTGAACCCGGTATTTGCATCTACGCGTTTAGTCATTTATTTGGTGTTGGTCGACACATATATATGATACGTATCATATTTTGACAACATATAAGTAACGTAACATATATAAATAATAATGCATGCTTAATAATGGGTAGACATGTCACTTATTTATATATAAGTAAATTAACAATAAATAAATATTGCTAATAAAAATATCTCTAGTCACTCACTTCTTTCTACATAAATATCGTGTCCCTTATACTATGTTCATACTTTGTACCTTATAAATCTTAAGATAGACAAGGCACGTTCAACGTTGTGCCTACGCCCAATCCAATATTGCTAATTAAGTTGAGGTCGATTTCTTGTTGACTTGTTAGATATAAAGTATTACCTTTAGCTAAAAAAAAGATGAATTGAGAATGTAAATATTAAAACTTTTGCTAATTTACAAATATATTAAGCACCTATTTTTCACAGTAGTAAAAAAAATTAAGACACTTTTGATGTAAGCCAAAAGTTCAATATAGACTCAATATTTGTCATAGACCCAATGAACCAATCCTAGCCACTCATTTTTTCATCAAAAATAAAAAAAACTCACTTTTCACCTTTTTAAAAAAAATTAAATATCTCACACACTGTTAATCGTTACGCAAAACAAAACATATCATCGCGACGAGAATTAAATTATCTTTCTATAGAGGGGCGACACTATGTACTTTCGACGAACTTTTTTTATGATTTTATGAAGTCATATACGATTTTATGAAATCATATATGATTTATGAAATCATATATGATTTCATAAAATCATAATATATTATTTGTGATTCTAACGAACTTTTTTTCAATTTTGTTTCAGTCACGAATTGCGAAAATCATATATGATTCGTTATACGAATCATATATGATTTTCGCAATTCGTGACTGAAACAAAATTGAAAAAAAGTTCGTTAGAATCACAAATAATATATTATGATTTTATGAATATGATTTTCGCAATTCGTGACTGAAAACAAAAATCGAAAAAAAGTTCCTCGAAAGTATATCGTGTCACTCGTCTACTGAAAGATAAAAAAATACTCGTCGCGATGGTGTATTTTTTGTCGTGTGACGATTTACCGTTTGTAAGATATTTTATTTTTAAAAAAGAGGTGAAAAGTGGATTTTTTTTATTTTTGATGAAAAAATAAATGGTTAAGATTGATTCATTGGATCTATGACAAATAATGGGTCTATGTTGATTTTAACCGATCTAAATAAAGTAGGGCGCTTAACAAAAAAAACGTGTCCAACATATCTTAATGACACTGATCATCTTCACCTCTAACACGTGGAAGGTTGTAAGTCACCCTCTTTATACTTTCGCATACATATCTCTCTTTCAAAAACAAAAAAAAAACACAGTCATGTACTACTCATGTTATCTCCATATACGCCCCCCTTTATTTTATATATTACCAAAAGAGTAAACTGCAAAAATCATCCCTGTGGTTTGTAGTTTGTGGCACTAATCATCCCTAGCCGATACTATTAGCACTAATCATCCCTGAGTGGCAAATGTCCGGCAAAAATCATCCTTATTGGGATGATTTTTGACAAAAGTTTAACAAAAACTTTTGCAAAAATCATCCCTAGAGGGATGATTTTTGCCGAACGTTTCACCACTCAGGGATGATTAGTCCTCTTCTCCTTCATATAGAACAGTTTTTATGAAAACCACACTATATGAAGTGATCTATACAAGCTCTTGTGTAGTAGTGGACTAATGATACTTCTTCTCAACTATTTTGCCACTATGCACATGTTGTATGAAATCGCTCAAATAACTAGCTGATGTTTTAAATGCAACGGCAACGTTGGCCGATATGTGACAATAGCGGTGTGAGTAGAGTCTATTGTGGTTTTCGCTAACTACTCTTAAGTTACTTTTAGAAGACGTTAAGAAATGTTTCCCAAGTTCAAAGCTATTATGAAAGTTGGACAAGCCAAGTCAAGAAGTACTTTCGGCTCGAGTTCGGTTTCGGGTTGGTCTTTGTATTTGGTTTTGGTTTTGATTCGCGAGAGCGTTATAGTTTGTGACTCGGCATAGTTGGGTCACGCCTAGCTATTATGTACGTCTGAGTTTCTGGTTCGTTAGCCCTAGGTTCGAGTTCGTGTTTTGGTTCGAGTCTCGGGTAGATTAACTCTGTTAGCATTCGTTTCGTGTCGGTATTTATACTCGTGCATCACGACTTCGAATCACTAGTATTTCCGTGTGGAAGGTATAACTTGATAACAACTTAATATTACGCTTTGAATTTGCTTGTACTATTTGAATGAAATACTCATCGAGAATGAAGTACTATGGCTTAGTAAATTTCTAATGAACTCATGAGAATGAAGAATCAACTCTTCACGTCAATTGCATGTATTTCAAATACATATTTACATTTTTGGACCCTACAAAATAAAGCTAGATACAATAAATAGTATAGATTTCCTAAAGTAACACTTTTGACCCCTGTCCATTTTATGCTCTTCAAAACTAGTCCAAAATATTAGTTTAATTATTTTGTCATTAACGTAGTTATCTTTATAAGAAGTATGTCTCAAATGTTATGAGCAATCTA
>BQNB010006483.1:9798-20324 GCA_026074375.1 Tanacetum coccineum | reverse complement strand
TGGGCATTCTCGGATCGAAATGCATCTTGTTCTATGATCCCTAACAGTTATGGAAATAACGAAAGTCGAAATATTCTTAGTTTACTAATTTCAAAAAAAAGTTTAAAAAAATGGGAAAATGGAATGTTTTAAAGCTCGTGATTTCTTAACTTTCTCCACAAAAAACTTTGCTACTTTTCAAAGATTTAGTTTGGGGAAGTTTTGAGGTATTTGGTTTTAAAAAATATAATATTGCGTGAGGACACATAATCGCTTAGTTGGGGGAATTTTGATATGTGTGAAAACACATATCCTTTTTATATCAAAAATGTCCCTTAAAAGACTAAAATTGTGCATAAAATACTTGTATATTGCTTGTTTTGTCTTTGTGATTGTGTAGGTACGGATATTGCAAAAATCTCAAAAAAATGGTCAAAGCCGGACAAACACAGACACGGGAAAGGAAAGAATGTACAAGAGCCGGGGATTTATTGCTAAAGGTCCAATGGTCAACTCAAAGTCAAACTTAGTCAACTAGTCAACCACTAAATGACAAAAACCAAATTGCCAAAAACAACCCCTTAAAGTTAAACCAAATTGCAAAAATAACCCTTAAACCCTAACACCGTTATCTTTTTATTAATAAAAGATAACGGTCGTTATCTACATATAAACCAAAACCTGTTAACCCAAGCCCAGAGCCCAATCGTTTTCACCCGGGCCCAAATCCACTCAGTTAAAATTAGTTATAAAAAGAATGAAAAGCCGCGGGAATAACTTTTACTATTCATCGTCGTTCTCAACGAATAACCCCACTCAAATCAAAGGGTAAATTGAAATTGAGGACGTGGCTCTATGATTCTAGTTACAAGGTACAAGCTGGCAGAGTTAGACGTCATGAGAGGCTCCTATTGGTTGATCCGACAAGGAATGACACGCGGACATAGAAAGAAAGCACATCAATCAATGAAATTTGCACTAAAACAAGTGCAAAAGAAGCACAGAGGTCTGACACACGGAATGCCATGTTGGCAATCCATGTGCTCACTCAATCAATCCAACGGTGATAAGGATGGATCCAATGATGGGCAAAGAATCAAGGTACGAGATTACAAGGAGCGTGTAACAGACTCAAGGCCTAGAAGCTTCATCTCAGCTCTATAAAAGCAGACCTCATCACACACATTGAGGGAGAGCTAGTTTTTCATTTTTTTAGCTTATTAAATTTTAGCTTTTCCTTTCAAAATGTTTTACCTTAATGTTAGCTTAATGTAATTTCCTTTTTAGTATTGTAATCAGCTGTTTTATTAATACAATTTAAGTTTCCTTTTTAAGCTCTTACTTTTCTAAAGCTCACTTTTATTCAAATTTTGTTTAATAAGCTGTTAATGTTTCATAAGCTTCTAATAAGCTCATCTTAAGCTCTCTAAGTCTCTAAGCTCAGATTGAGTTCAAATTAGTCATCTAATATACTTGAACAATTAAAATCAGTCTATTACCTTTGCTAAATGGGATTAAGCTTTTTGGATGATGAGCTAGCAATGGATGAGCTCATAGGACTTTACTAGCTTATCCTAGTGATAAGCTAGAGCTTGAAGAAGCTCCTTGAGCTTTTAAAGCCTTTGTTTAGCTAAGGCTTTTGTAAGTCTTCTTTAAATTTCAAGTCTCTTAGCTTAATAATTGCATTTGCTTATTTTCAGCTTATTACTTGCTTATTAGTGCTTAAATCTGTCTTACTGTGCTTATTAAATATGTTTGATCATCTGTTTTCAAGTTTAGTAGTTTAGATCATAGTTTTTCATATTTTATCTTAAAAATCAATAAAAATCCAAAAATATTAGCATAACTATTAGCTTATTGATTCTGGCTTATTTGATTAGTGTTATAAGTTCATAAGGTCTGTTAAAAGTTATTTAACATCTGGTATTTGATTTTTGAGCTCTAAATCTCATTTTCAAAAACTTAAAATGAAACTGGTTGATTTTAAAGTGGTGTTTGGCATAGCAGTACTAACTACAAGTTAGTACTGCTAGTGGCCATTTGGTCTTAGGATTTTGATTTTAATCTTTCAACTAAGTTTGTTTATGCTGAATTTATTAGTTAGGTTAGAGTTAATTAGGATTTGATTAGTTAATTTGATATAAGTCATAATCTGTTAAGTGTTATTAGAAATATTAGCTTAATTCAGTTCTAGATTTAGTAATTGCTCTAATTGCCTTTAGTTTTATGTTTTAAGTATGTTAGGATTGTTCTCTTGGGTCTGCAGTAGAAGAATTTGAGAATTAGTCACTCAAGTGCAAACTGCACCAGCAGTTTTAAAAAGACAAAAAGTCCTTTTTCAACATCAATTTTCAGAAGGTTAAATTAGTTTCTAGATCTTAATTTTCAGTTTATAAGTAGTTTTTAGTCCATTAATTATCAGTTTGGACTTGATTTTTCAAAATAAGTTCATTTGCTTATCTGTCTTTAAGCTCAAAAGTTGCCATTTGTCTTTTCAAACAGAAACAAAAAAAACTCAGATCCTACTGAGTAATTCAGCTGTTTTCAAAAGCCTATTTCATTAAGCAAATGTTTTCCAAACTCCTTTTCAAAAGCATTTCTAAGTAGCTATTAGGTTATAGTTTAAGCTTCAATAAGCCATTTGGTCTCAAGGTTTCATTAGAGAACTTAAATTAAGCTCAAAAGTGCCTTAAGGGGTTGTTTTGTTTTCAGTTTACAATAAAGGTGCTAATTTCTTTATTTTAGCTTATATGCATATTGTAATTGCTTATTCAAGTTTAGTTTAGCTTATTAGGATAGTTTAAGCTCATTTTAGCTTATTTGGTCTTGCCATAAGCTTATGTGAGCTTATTTGCTCTCTAGTGTAAAAAATTTAAGTGTTTTTATTAGATATAGCTTTTCATTTGTTTTAGCTTATTTGTCTTTCTCATTAGCTTAATTTCCTTTAAAAAAGCCAAACATTTAGTTTTCTTAGGTCTTAGTATAGTTTAAGCAATCCTGTCTTATTTAGGTTATTTCTGAGCTTATTTGTAGTTTATAAAAATAGTTGTTTTACAAAAGTTGCTTATTTTTAAGAGTTTTAAAAAGTTATATAAAAATGGAAAAAATTAAAATACTTGGGAAAGTGGGAAGCCCCGGGTGAGCAAGGCTCGAACCCGGGACCTCTACCACCTTCACCAAGCATTTTATCCCCACACACACAACCATCATGCTACACTAGCTCATCCGTTATTACTTCGCACAATCTATCTTTTATATACATTTTTGGTCCTTTAGTTCAATAAGTTGTTTTAGCTTATTACACAGCTTATTCGATAAGCTGTGTTTCCCAACTTATTTTTCCTAGATTCCTCTTAGTTCAAGCTACTTTCTATAATTTTTTCAGAATTTTTATATTTAGTTTAGTATTTTTAAACATTTATTTTTATTAAAAACTTTAAAAATTCATAAAAAATAGAAAAATAATCAAAAAAATATAATTCTTTTTTAGAAAATTTTCTTTTATCATATAGTTTCTAGGAAAATTAGTTTTGCTTCCGTAGGGTTAAAATTTCAAAATTTCAATTTTTAAAGAACGGGATTCGTTTCCGTTCACGTTTTTCGTGTTTTTAAGCTCAATTTAACTCCGTTTTTGTTCTAGTTTTCTTTAAACTTACTTTTTAGTCAATTAGAGTCTATTAAAAGCCGGGTTAGCATCTCCTTCACCTAGTACATATGCTTTCCCTCTTACTTCATTTGTCTTGTTCACCATCTTATTTCCACGGTTTTGATTTTTCAGCTTTGGGCAGTCACTCCTATAGTGTCCCGCCGCCCTCCCACACTCATAACAAGTAACAACCTTTTGATTTGGCTCTGGGGGTCCTCGAGTAGTTGTAGTAACTGCAGATTACAATCCGTTTGGGGGGGGGGGGGGGGGGGGGGGGGGGGGGGGGGGGGGGGGGGGGGGGGGTCCCTTCCAGTGTCAACATCTTTCTTACATTTACTACATCTCACAATACACTATCCCTCATGATGTAGCTTACACTTTTTGTAGTAAGGCCAAGGCCCAGCATACCCCCTTCTTTTTTTATTACCAGCCGTTTAGGCTCTTGCCACATTCTGTCCACCAACATTTTGTCTCTTATAAGGAGGTTGTTGTGCACGGTAGTCTTTCTGGTTGAAATCAAGCCTTCTTTTATTCTCCACACTTTTAGCAGCATAACCCTTCAATTTATGATCCATCAAACTGTTGGCAATCCGGATAGCATCCTGGAGTCTCATAGGCTCTACAAAAATCACATTCCCTTAGATATTTGATATGTGAGAATACACATATCATTTGTATACCAAAAATAGCCCTTAAAAGATAAAATTGTGCATAAAATGCTTGTATATTGCTTGTTTTGTCTTTGTGATTATAGGTAATGTGGTAATGGGGGGGGGGGGGGGGGGGGGGGGGGGGGGGGGGGGGGGGGGGGGGGGGGGGGGGGGGGGGGGGGGGGGGGGGGGGGGGGGGGGGGGGGGGGGGGGGGGGGGGGGGGGGGGGGGGGGGGGGGGGGGGAGGGGGGGGGGGGGGGGGGGGGGGGGGGGGGGGGGGGGGGGGGGGGGGGGGGGGGGGGGGGGGGGGGGGGGGGGGGGGGGGGGGGGGGGGGGGGGGGGGGGGGGGGGGGGGGGGGGGGGGGGGGGGGGGGGGGGGGATGCAAATTTCACAAGAAAACGGCCAAAACCGGACAAACACAGACACGAGAATGGATAGAGTGCACAATAGCCGGGGATTTGATAGCAAGAAGGGTCAAAAAGTCAACCCTTGGTCAACAAGTCAACTCTTGAAGTTAAACAAAATTGAAAAAATAACCCTTAAACCCTAACACCGTTATCTTTTTATTAATAAAAGATAACGGTCGTTATCTACATATAAACCAAAACCTGTTAACCCAAGCCCATAGCCCAATCCTTTTTACCCGGGCCCAAATCCACTCAGTTAAAATCAGTTATAAAAAGAATAAAAAGGCGCGGGAATAGTTTTTACTATTCATCGTCGTTCTCAACGATTAACCCCACTCAAATCAAAGGGTAAATTGAAATTGAGGACGTGGCTCTATGATTCGAGTACCAAGGTACAAGCTGGCAGAGTTAGACGTCATAAGAGGCTCTTATTGGTCGAAGCCCACAAGAAAGGACACGCGGCTAATTGCAAGGAAACACACCAATCAATGAAATTTGCACTAAAACAAGTGCAAAAGAAGCACAGAGGTCTGACACACGGAATGCCATGTTGGCAATCCGTGTGCTCACTCAATCAATCCAACGGTCATAAGGATGGATCCAATGATGGGCAAAGAATCAAGGTATGAGATTAACGATCGTTTTAACAGACTCAAGGCCTAGAAGCTTCATGTCAGCTCTATAAAAGCAGACCTCATCACACACATTGGAGGAGCTAGCTAGTTTTTCATTTTTTTCAGCTTATTAAATTTTAGCTTTTCCTTTCAAAATGTTTTACCTTAATGTTAGCTAAATGTAATTTCCTTTTCAGTATTGTAATCAGCTGTTTTATTAATACAATTTAAGTTTCCTTAATAAGCTCTTACTTTTCTAAAGCTCACTTATATTCAAATTTTGTTTAATAAGCTGTTAATGTTTCATAAGCTTCTAATAAGCTCATCTTAAGCTCTTTCAAGTCTCTAAGCTTGGAATTGAGCTCAATTAAGCCATTAATCTACTTAAAACCCTAAAATCAGTTACCTATGGGCATAATAATGGATATTAGCTATTTGGAATGATAAGCTATACAATGAAGAGCAGTTATTGGACTTTTACTAGCTTATCCCTTGTTGGATAAGCAAGAGCATTTAAAAGATTAGCTCCTTGAGCATTATTGCCTTGTTTATGCAAAGGCTTTTGTAAGTTTTCTTTAAATTTCAAGTTTCTTAGCTTAATAATTGCATTTGCTTATTTTCAGCTTATTACTTGCTTATTAGTGCTTAATTCTGTCTTATTGTGCTTATTGGATATGATTGATCATCTGTTTTCAACTTTAGAAGCACAGATCTTAGTTTTTCATATTTTGTCTTAAAAATCATTAAAATCTAAAAATATTAGCATAACTATTAGCGTATTGATTCTGGCTTATTTGATTAGTGTTATAAGTTCATCAAGTCTGTTAAAAGTTATTTAATATCTGGTATTTGATATTTGTGCTTTAAATCTCATTTTCATAAGCTTATAATGGGATTTTATAAATTAAATAGGAATTTGGCTATTGACAGTACTAACTAGAAGTTAGTATTGCCATAAGCCATTTGGCCTTTTGGATCACTTTAAATCTCATTAGTAGGTTTATATAAGCAGGATTTAGAGTAGCTTGTTGGTTTAATCAAGTTTTCATAAGTTTTACAGTCTAAATTTTGAATCTGTTAGTATAGTTTTAGTCTTACTTGCATTTTTAGCTTAATAGCTTTCTAATTGCTCTCATTACTCAATTTACTCTTAGTTTGAAGTTTTAAAAGACATAGCATCAAGTCCCTAGCCTGCATTTTATAAGTTCTTAAAGTTTAATTCATCTTTATGTGCACTGCATCAGCAGGATAAAAAGCCAAAAAGTCCTTTTTCAACATCAATTTTCAGAAGGTTAAATTAGTTTCTAGATCTTAATTTTTTAGTTTATAAGTAGTTTTTAGTCCATTAATAATCAGTTTGAACTTGTTTTCTAAAAACAAGCTCATTAGCTTATCTGTTTTTAAGCTCAAAGTCTGTCATATGTCCCTATTGGTTTTGTATATTTCATTAAAAGCTGTTTGGATTTTTAGGTTATATCTTGTTTCCTTTGGCTTATTTCATGGGCTTAACCTGGCTTAAAATTAGACTTATGTAAGCTAGTACCATTTTATATTCATAAAATTTGCTTTATTGTTAGCTTTTTGAGTTGTCAGTTTTAGATTATAAGCCAAAAAGTAAAAAAAATATAGTTAAGTGTTTTTCTGTCTTTTAAGCTGATTTCCAGCTTATTTAGGGAATTTCATAAAAAGTTTCCTTATTAAAAGGGCCTTATTTTAGCTTTTTCTACAACTTGTTTTTGAAAGTTTTAAAAAAAAGGAAGATGGAAATCGGGGGAACAAGGCTCGAACCCCCGACCATAACATCCTCACCATTTATAAACGCCTCAACACAACACTCACCTACCAACGTGCCATGGGTCTTTTTCGTTATAGTTTCATACAAAATTTAATTATTGTATACATTTTAGCTTTTTTGTACAATAAACTGTTTTAGCTTATTGCACAACTTATTCGATAAGCTGTGATTCCCAACTAATTTTTTGGAATTCCTCTTAGTTTTTCAAGCAACTTTTACTAATAATTTTTTCAGAATATTAATAATAGTATTAGTAATTTATAAACATATATATCTAATTAAAAACTTTAAAAAATTCATAAAACATAGAAAAATAATCAAAAAAATAAATAATTCTTTTTTTAGGAAAAATTTTATCAATAAAGTTTCTAGGAAAATAAGTTTTTGCTTGCCTTAAGTGTTAAAATTGCAAAAATTTCAAATTTTTAAAAAGAACGGGAATTCTTTCCTGTCACGTTTTTCGTGTTTTTAAGCTCATTTCAACTCCGTTTTTGTTCTAGTTTTCTTTAAACTTCTTTATTAGTCAATTATTTGGTCTATTAAAAGTGAAAAATTCATTTTAGGTTTAATTTTGGAAATTTAAGGTTTTTAATCACCATTTAGGGTTCCCGTTTTGCGTTTTTAGTTAAAAGTTTAATTTACCGTAATTAAAGTTAGGTTTAATTGTCCTTTAATTTGATCACTTTTAGGATTTTAGAAAACAAATCATCTTCGAACCAATTCAAATTATTGTTCAAATAACAAACGTGGTCTCAATTTTATAAATATTCGAGGAATACGACCCGGTAATCACTTACCGGAAATATACGTATTATTATATATAATTGTGAGAATTTTCCTTTCTTCCTTTGTCCTCAAGGGTAGTTTGGTAATTTTCTATACTTATATCATTTTCCGTGTATAAAACTTTACGCATCAGAGCTTATGGGCTTCTCGAAATGCTAATAAGGTCAATTTTATCACTTTTAAATTTTAGGATATTGAGCTATTATTGTGATTGAAGAGCTATTATATTGATTAAAGTGTTGTGTTTTGTGTATAAAGAAGCACGTTCCTGCTTCACGCACCTCATCAAAGGAGACAGACACAGTGGTATGTCTATTATAATCTGTTGAAAATTGAACATATTATTAGTGTTATCGTTTTCCTACCCCGCCCGAATATTTGCAGAATTAATTAATTTAGTTTAGGATTTTGGGAAAGATTGGGGAAAATAATTTAGGGGTGTTTGGATAGCAGCATATTTAAGCCCATAAGTTCCAGAATAACCTGGAAAATGGGCTTATGAAACTTAAAACGAAGTCACATAAGCTGATAAGCCCAAAAATATGCTTTGGCAAATGGCTTATGAACTTATAAATTGGAGTTTTTACCATATTTCACTTCATAAGCTTATTAGCTCATTTGACACACTTGAGAGACGACATGCGAATTTGAAACCGCCTTCGAGAGGGTATGTCTAAACATTAATATATTTATCATACATATATTCTGTAACTTGAAGTTTGTTTCAGGTGGTTATGTAAACTAAATAAGAAGTTAATTATCTAAAAAAATTTATCAAGTTGATCAAGTTTACAAGGAAGAAGGCATGATTGTTGTCTACGAACTTTTGTCTCGGGTGTATATTGTTGTTAATATAGCTCATTTGAACCTATAGTCCTAACATTGTATTTCTTCTTCAGAGAATTGAGACGACAACTCTTTGGTATGTATAGAATAAGGTATCGAGAACGACGTCGCTCCTGCTGCAACTACAACAAATATACCGGGTAATTACAAACTTTTATACCCGTTTCATGAATTTAATATATATATGCACATAGATCTATACAGTCGTATAAATACATTTATAGCAAAATATATATCAACTTGGTCGTGCAACTATTAGTGTGCTTATTTAAAATACTAAACTACATATAGTTGTCCTTCTTGGCGATTTTAGTTCTCCCTACGTCTTTTATAATTCGACTTCGAGTAAAAAGGCAGACATTTCATAACCAAAAGCTTTATGTCATTTTCTAAATGTTGGAGTGCTTATTAGAAGTGCTTGCAGAATTTATTGGAAATAGTAAAAGGGGGAAGGTAACGTAAAAAAGGCAGGAAATTGCAGCATCACATAGATTTTATTGTTGTATACCCATTTTATTACATGATATTAGGTGGTGGTTGATCTAACAACACGTTTAGTTTAAAGCATTCTTTTTTATTTTTTTGTGATGTTTTTATCTGTAGATTGTTGTTGTTTAATTAGATTATCAAGATGCAGAACGAGCAAGGACGGAACATCGATCTCTACATCCCCAGGAAGTGGTAATTTCTGAAAGCATCTATTTACTTACCAGGAAGTGGTAATAATTGTTGGTTTTGGTTTACGAGAATCATTATTTACTTGCAGCTCTGCTGCTAACAGATTTCTCGCCTCAAAGGATCATATGCATCTGTTCAGATCAGCATTGGCCATTTGTATGAGAGTGCCCGATGCCCAATTCTCTACTTTTGCTCTTTGTGGTTTTGTGCGAGCTCATGTGTGTTTTGTTATTAAAATACTAATTAACTGACGTTTGTTTAAATATGTTTTCGATGGTATATGACTCCAGAATCCGGCACCTTTATTAATTTGCTATAAATTAGACGTGGCAAATTATCTCCAAAAAGGAAACGGGTCGAAAGTCATGGTAAAATCCAGGGACGGAACTTTGCTTTGAGAGTTTGGCTATATTCTAATGGTTGGCATGTAGGGGATTGTAAATGGGTAAAAATTATAAAGTGGCCTTAAGGGCATCATTTTACATGTCAATAGTGAAACAAGAACAAATTACAAAAACTGATACAATTACAATAAAATTAAAGTTAACTTATGCAAGTGGCGAGGGCACATTTTACCTGTTAATACGCACTTTGGTGTGACTTTTTGAGATAGTTCACAGCTTATTTGAGGATGCTTCTTGAATTACATATTTATGTATAAGCTAACCAAAAATTATAAGTTACAGTAAGGTTTGATACAATAAGCGAATACAACTTTTTTCTTAATAAGCATATAGGCTTATCCACACCCAGAAACCAAGTTGGTGTTTGGGTCTTGAAAATAATCAGATTCAAATGTTTGGAAAACAGATTTTTATTCCGACTATCTGTTTGAATAACCAGTTTCTTACTAGCTGTTACCAAACTCATCAAGTGGTTGACCTTACATTTGATGTTTGGATATACAGATTTTGCTTCTGATTAGGTTTTAGATATCAGATTCATACTAGAAAACTGATTATAAAATTTGGCAGATGGCGTCATTGATACGATGATTGGCGAAACAACACAACTTGAAAAGTACGTCGTTCACTCTGGTAAGCACTTATTTACATCTTTCTTACATTGCAGACTAGCCTACTGTCAAGATATATATATATACATATATATATATACATATATAT